>PISX010028011.1:0-22140 GCA_004024625.1 Mellivora capensis
CAACTTTACAATATAATGTGACCTTATTTTTCTAAAAGATTTTTTTTGTCAATATACACTCTCACTAACATCTCAATTGTTCCACATCATCAACATTTCATCTTGTCAGACTTGTTAATTTTTGCCAATCTACTGGACATAAAATGATATTACTGTTAATTATTACTAACTGTTATTATGAATTTCCATTTCTATCATTACTATAAAATAATAGAATAAGTTTATTGTCACATATTTATTTTCTGTCGACTTGTATTTTCTGAATTGCATTTTTATGCCTGAGTTTTTCTGTTGGGTTGTTTTTTAGTGCTTTGAGAATTTTTTTATATATAATGATTACTAATCATTTATTGAACATATGAGATTTAATATTTTATCCTTGTTTTTTCACATTCTTCGTAGTGTCCTTTGTTGAACAGAAATTCTTAATTTTAATATAGTCACATTTATCAGTATTCTTTGGAAGACCCCTTTAATGTCTTTTGTAAAGGAACCTAAACCTATCCTGAAGACTTAAGATATGTCTTGAGAATTCACTCCGGCAACTGAAACCATATCAGTGTTTTCCAACAGCTTTAAAGTAGTAGCTTTTATCTAGGGGTGTACACATTTACTGTGTGAGGAGAATTTTTTGAGATACAGACTCCAAAGGAGCTCTACCTGAGTTCTGTTGAAACAAAATCTCTGAAGAGAGGCCTTAGGCACTGTAGGTCTTTTAAGGCAGTTCTTTAAGCAGAATCTCTTGTGTCCTTCTTGTTAAGAACCACCATCTCAGGGGCATTTCAAGAAATCCTTCAAAATTAGTTCTACTTTAGTTAACTTAAACTAACAAGTTCTGTGTGCGAAATAAATTGATCCCTGGGTCAAATGTTTGAGGTAGGATTTAAGTTCATGAAACAATCAGGGAAGAACGATAACTTGATACACATTTTAGTATTAGATTCTATAGAACCAGCTCTAAAAAGAAAAGGCCGTATATGCTTAAATTAACCAGGAAAGGCTTTCTGGAAAATATATGGTTTGAGTTGACCCTTGAGGAACATATAAGATTAAAGCTTTCATTTTCTAATTGAATGAGACAGGAAAAGATTTAGGCCAAAGAGGGCCCCAATCACAGTAATTTCCAACTTTTAGCCTAATAAAGGGTCACAGAAGTACAGAGAAATCTAGAAAGAAAGTTTAAGATTGGTTTCCTAATCCTAGAGTTTTCAGAACTTAGAACTAGAAATTCAAAATTTAGGAATATGGATGGGAACAGGGTCAGGCATAGAAGGTGGGGATTAAATAGTTTGAAGAATAAATAGGTTAATAAAATCAATAATTTCTGTGATCATCATTTTATCATCTACCAATAACAAATGCACAATTCTTCCCGTTCTATCAGTAGAAATCAAGCAGCACTCAAGGCAGATATCACATTTCCAAAGTACAATGAGAAAAGAGATCCTTAGTCTTGGGCACAGGTGACTTCTACTTTATAGTACTAGCCTGAATGTAGACAGAAGAAATATTCTGTTCAGAAGGATCCTTCCCTCCTGAAACCATGGGCTTGGGCTTCATCTTTGTTCTACCCATTTTGACCACTCTGTTCCCAATGCTATCCTTAATAAAAATCAGTTGGACCTAATTGAACAAATATTCCTAAAGTTCTCAAGCATAGTTACATGATGTCATAAGCAGAGTCCCTTATCCTAAATCAACAAAAGTATAGACTTTCTTTGTCTTCCCTAGACTTTAACCATTGTTATTTCTACCCACCTTCTCTCTAGCTCATGTATAATATTTGGTTTTAATAGTAAAAGAAAGTTTTAGGCAATGACTGGTGTGTTCTGGTCCATTTGCATTAAAAAAAAGAAAAAGTAATTATATTTAAAAGGTCACAAATAGAATTTTTGAAAGAAGGACTTGATGAGGGCAGAAGAGAAGAGGGAGCTTAAAAATGAAGGTCCATCTGATTCCATCTTTGCTGTAATTACAACCAATAAAAAGCTTCATGAATGGAAACTATGAGAGAAAAATAATGCATAGATGTTTTAAGTTTATTATCCTTATATCCTTAAAAAAGAATTAAATTGCAGTGCAGTTAGCAAAAAGACTAGAGCCTATCTTTGGATATGGGGGCATGAAACTCAAAACAAAAATAAATTGCATGAAAAATACCTATTTGCACATAAAATTGAAATGAATATTCCTCATGGTTTGTTCCAAATTGCACTCATTTAAACTGTAATTAGAGAGAAGACTAGCCAATGTGTGGATAATACTAACGATACTGGTGAGATGATTAGCCATTGGGATACCCAGCCAAAGATTGCTCTTCTGATAATTAGCTTCAGGATAGAAAGTCCAATATTTGCCAAGACAAATATATGTTGACAAAGATCCCCATATGGGCTGGCAGATACGTGCTTGGGATATAAAAGAAATTAGGAACTAAAGAACTAGACTGTGAATTGGGAGATCTGGATGACATTTTCAAGCATATTATTCATTTTGATAGGCAGCTCTTGACACTTGCAACATACCCAGGGTGGCCACAAAGGTGCATGCTTGAATGTTCATCCAAGAAGACCTTGCCATTTCATTACAGGAAGTACAGTTATTTGATAGCCTCTAGCTGTTTAGTTCCTTTAACATCTGCCTAAGCTTTCAAGTCAAGGACTGGGTTTTCTTGGGCAGTTTCCAGCCAAAGAATGAGTATGACAGGAACATTTGGTCTGGGCCATTTCTACCCAACATAGGGTGCCTCCAATAGGCAGATTCTGCTCCAAAGCTCCCCAGTGAGGTGGCAAAGTCTACTTCAGGCTGAAGTTCTCACTTACTAATTATGGACTTTAATGTATTAAAAACTCATCATTAAACACAAGACAGTCCAGATTTTTCCCTATGTTCTATCTTGCAGAAGTTTTATATATTTTTTGGAAGTTTTGTATTTTTAATTTTACATGTAGGTCCATGATTCATTTTGAGTTAATTTTAGTGAAAAATGTAAGATCAGAGTCTAGATTCTTTTTTTTTTAAATATGGATTTATAATTGCTCCAGCACTATTTGATGAAAGGACTATTGTTTCTCCATTGAAATGCCTTTGCTCCTTTGTCAAAGATCAGTTTGTGGGGGGACTATATTTGTGGGGTTATCTCTGGGTTCTTTATTCTCTTCCATTCATCTGTTTGTCTATTGTTTTATCAATATCACACTGTTCTGATTCTTGTAGCATTATGATAAGAATTTAATTGGGTAGAGTCAGTCCTCCAACCTTGTTCTTCTTCAATATTGTGTTAGTTTTCGAGGTGTTTACTTTCCATTTAAACTTTAGAATGATTTTGTCAATACCCAGAAGGTAAGTTGATATAATTTTGATGGAGATTTCATTGACTCAGGCTGTGAAGAATTAAATCTTCATGATAATGAATATTCCTATCCACAAACATGGAATATTTCTCTATTTATTTAGATATTTTTGATATTTTTCACTAGAATTTTATAGTGTTCTTTATATAAATCTTGTACGTGTTTTGTCAGTTTTATACCAAAAAATTTCATTTTGGAGGGTGCTCATGTAAATGATATTATGATTTCAATTCCAAATTCCAATTGTTCATTGTTAGTATGTAGAAAAGAAACTGGCTTTTGTGAATTAATCTTGTATCCTGCAACCTTGCTATCATCATCATTTAGTTCCATTAAAGTTTTTGGTCAATTATTTCAGATTTTCTCTATATAGATTATAGCAAGTGTTATATACAAAGACAGTTTTATTTCTTCCTTTCCAGTAAGAAAATAAATCTTCCTTCTTTCCTTACCTTTTACTTCCTTTTCTTGCCTAATAACGTCAGTAGGACTTTGAATCAATGTTGAATACAAGTGGTAAGAGGGGACATTATTGCTTTGTTCCTTATTTAATGGGGGAAGCATTTAGTTTCTCACCATTAAGTATGATGTTAGGTATAGGCTTTTTGTAAATATACTTTATCAAGTTGAAGAAATTCCCCTCTATTCCTAGTTTGTTGAAACTTTTTTTTTTTAACCATTATAGATTTGGTCAAAAGCTTTTTCTCCATCCGTTCATATGATCATATGCCCTTTCTTCTATAGTCTGTTGATGTGACAGATTACAGTAATTGATTTTCAAATATTGAACCAGGCTTGCCTACCTGTAACAAATCCCATTTGGTCAGAATGTATTATTTTTTTTTACACATTGTTGCATTTGACTTGATAATGTTTTGTTGGGGATTTTTGCACCTATATTCATGAAATATGTTATCTGTAGTTTGGTTTGTTTTTTTTTTTTTGCTTTTGATATCTTTATCTGAGTTTGGTATGAGTTTGCTAGCATCATAGATGAGTTAGGAAATGTTCCCTTTGATTCTATTATCTGGAAAAAATCATAGTGTATTGGTTTAATTTCTACCTAAAATATTTGGTAGAATTCACCAGTGAAACTGTGAGCATGATTCTTTTTGTTTGAGAAAGTTATTAATTATTGATTCAGTTTTTTTTAATTGTTAAGATATGTTTTGTAGTCCTAAATGTGGTCTGCCTTGATGAATGTTACATTTGAGCATGAGGAGAATGTATCCTCTGCTGCTGAACTACCCCTAAAGTAAAAGCCAGTTTAGATCCACCCTAGCAAACAGATCTCAAGGGAATCAAATTTATCTCTAAGTTACTTAATAACCAGCCAGAAGAATACCCAACAATCTTTAGAGCAAGACAACAAAATCAAAACTTCAGCAATGTAAATTCACTCCTTTATAGTGCTCCTTATTATGGATTTTAATAATTTATTGTTTGAACTATTTTTATGGATTGTTTTTGGTTTTTGGTTTTGTTTTTTTTTTTTTAATGAATATGGCTACTATGAACATCCTTTTCCTGTCCCAGGTATACATATATAAAAGGATCTCTAGAACATATTTCTAGAAATAAAATTACTGATTCTAGGGGTATATATATATTTTTTATACATTTTGAGATAAGGTCAAATTATTATCCAAACTGGTTTTGCCAATTTACACTTCCACCAACAGCGTATATAATTATTTGGTTGTTCCCTGCTTTTATCAACATTTGTTAGAATAGGACGTTTTTACTTTCTAATTAGTGGGTCTCTCTTTTTTTGAAATTTCACTAACTTCTTCTGCTTCTTATTGTTACTATATTACTTTGCTGTAATTTCTCTATCTTTATATCACCTCTAAACTATTACATTTAAAGAATAGGTCCCAGGTTAATCCTAGAAAAAACTGGTTATATTTTTTCTCCCTTTTATTGAAATCTTGCTCTGTACTAAACATTGTTCTAAGCATCATGCATGCATTTGTTATTTTATTTAATTATTAATACAACACAGCCCTTCAAAATAAATATTATATTTACTATTATGATTCCTACTTCATAGATTTAAAAAACAGTAACTTAAAGATATATAATACTTTCCTAAGGCCACACAAGATGATTGGCACATAACATATAGTTTGTAATTATAATGCCAGTGGCAAAACTGGATTAGAAGCCAGTTTTGATTCATTTCAAAACCGTACCACTTTATACTAGGCTTCACTCCTTGTAGAAAAATGCTTACAAAAAAAAAAAAAAAAGAACCGAGATGCCATTTATTAAATATTTTACTAATACAATTTTTCTACTATATGGGTTTCACAGTTCTGATAGTTGGTTTTATTAAGAATTCTAACAACTGCACACCCCCATTCACTGAGATCCAAATGCTAATATATTTTTTTAAATGATGTATATACATTTTTTAAATAGGTAATAGTTTTCTAGATTTGGACAAAGCTATTTGGCCATTTACAAAAAAGCTATACTCCACTTGTGGTCCTATAACTATAGATGCATATATTTTTATTGTCCTGATTTTAAATTCAAACTTCTTTATATCCTCCTACGCCCTAGTAAAAGTTGCTGTGAAGTTATATGTCTATGCATAATTTCCTAAAAATGAGGCATTGGAACATAAGCTAATTAAAATTCTGGGTCCAAGTGACCTATCACACAAAATCAGTGTGGATATGATTTTGTGTGATAGGTCGCTTCACATTCATCATTTTTTATTTATAAAAAGTACAAACTTCCCCAACATGTTTTTGTAAATTGTGCTAGTTAGAATTCCCAATTAGTGAAGTATTCTGTCTAAATGAAAGCCATTACTAGAATACTCTTTGTTGTTTTGGAAAAACTTATTTATGTGCCAAAATTCAACATTCTATCTTCCCTTATCAGTTGTTGGCATGAGATTTTACATGTAAATTACCTTGTAATATAAATGTTTATATTCGTCAAGCAGAGAAGAATAAGTTGTTAAAACAGTATGCTAAGATGTTTGTTCATAAATGACATCAGCTTTGTATTCACAAGCAGCTATCAGCTTGGATTAATGTAGTTACATTTAGGCTCAGCGAAAGCAGATGGATTTTGCAACACACTTATGGTTTTGATGGAGAACAAAATAATCTTAACAAAAAGACTAGAATAAAAGTTCAGAATTTCATCTGGGGTTTTTAATAGGCATAGTAAACAACACAATGTTGAAACACAACTGTATTCTCTTTCAATTTGTTTTAAAACTAGAGCAGCAAGTGTTTGCTGTAATGATCTTTTTCTCTGGTATACAAGTAAGTAAAAGATGCTACATTTTGTTTTTAAGCATGAAAATTTTCCCTGGTGATGACAATCTGTTCTATTGGATGTCTTCATAAGGTCAGTACATAGTAGAATAACAGATTCATTTGCAAAAACTGTGGGAATAGAATGTCACTTCCAACTTTCATCATTGCAATAATTTGACAAGTTTAACTCTACAGAGATTATCTCTCTCTGTCTTCTAACAATTCTTCAGAGACTGGATTTGAGATTACCAACAGGGTAAAATATTGTTTTAGATTGCAGTTCCTGCATTGGTTGTATTATTCCCAAGTTTGTTCATAGAAATGGAAAGAAAGGCTGTTTTTTTTTTAATGATTGTCAGTTTACTTAGAAATAAGTTATTAGGAGGCCATTGCTGGACACCCCATACTAAAATATATCATTGGTCATGAACCTCCTTCAATGACTTTTGCATTCTGGGGAAAATAATGTTACAATGCCTTCTACATTATGTGTGGCAGTGATTTTCAGATATTATTGTACATCCTAATCATGCAAGGAACTTGAATCACAGCCTATTTCCCATCCTGACTTCAGAAATTCTGATTCAGCAGTTCTGAGACAGAGTCCAGGTACCTGCATTTTAAAGAACACATCACTTTTTGGACCCCACTGTGAGACCAAGTCTGTGATCTTTGTTGACGAGGCAATGACAGGCTCTTCCCAGTCTCTATAAAAGCCCTTTCTCCAGCTGGAGAAAATGATTGTCACTCTTTCTCTTACAATCAAACAGTATTTCTCAAAAGGTAATGAAGGGACCACCTACATTGGTCCCTTCTGTATAGCAGGTCTCTTTTATACATAAGGTCCTTACTAAAGTTGTATATTCTGGAGCCCCACTACAGACCTACTAAATCAGATACATTTGGATGTTGAGCCTTAGAATCTTCAATGGAACCCAGCTGATCTTTTCCCCCCACTCGGCTTTATTTATAGGAATTTTTTTTTAAATATATGAATTTTAAAAGAAACATTTTGAGGTTAGTTCTGTTTTGATTTTTTGTGTCAGACATCTTGCCACAAACCACACTGATCCATTTCATACTTTAAGGCAGTTTAAGGCAGCCATCCCAGTAAAATTAATCTTGAGAACTTAGATAAGTTTGCAGAAATAATACTAAATTCTCAGTTTTCTTCTTTTCTCTCTTTTTTTTTTTTTGACCTTTGCTCTTCATTTCTTGATTCTCTTCACAATGTGTCTATTTGATTTTTAGCTTCTTTTCTCTTTCTTCTTGGACTTTGTGAACAATTCTTCATCTTGAGACTTTGGAGTAGATAAGAATTTCCTAAGGAAAAAGACAAACAAACATGGAGAAAAAAAAATTGTTTTAGACATGTTGACTAGAGTATTCCTATTGTATTGGGATTATGATGCTGTAGAGACCTAACAATAAAGCAAAAACATTAGCCCAAAATCAAAGTCATGTGGTGTGGTAACCATACAGGAAACATTAAAAGAAATATCATGGCAGAAAATGTTTTTAAACCAATAAATCAAAAGTTTCATAACGGAAGAGATCTCCAAGGCATGCTACACTGCTTTGGGAAATAAAAGTCTTCCCCCTTTGCCTCACTACCTGTTGTCTCTTTGGCCATGAGTCTTTTTTTTTTTTTTTTTTTTTTTTTTAATTTATTTGACAGAGAGAGAGATCACAAGTAGGCAGAGAGGCAGTCAGAGAGGGAGGGGGAAGCAGGCTCCCTGCTGAGCAGAAAGCCTGATGCAGGGCTCCATCCCAGGACCCCAGGATCATGACATGAGCCAAAGGCAGAGGCTTTAACCCACTGAGCCACCCAGGCGCCCCTCAAAATTAGATGTTTTAGATTCATTGTTATTCCTGTATATACCTGTAGTTCCTTCATTTTCACTCCCATCTAATATTCTATTTTACGAATATCTATAATTTATTCATATATTTTCCTATAGATGGACATTTAGATTAACTTTTCTTTTTCCCTGAAAAGAATGTTTGCAGACATGTCTTCTTTTTTTTTTAAAGATTTTATTTATTTGTTTGACAGAGAGAGATCACAATTAGGCAGAGAGGCAAACAGAGAGGTGGGGGGAAGCAGGCTCTCTGCTGAGCAGAGATCCTGATGCGGGACTCGATCCCAGGACCCTGGGATCATGACCTGAGCTGAAGGCAGAGGCTTTAACCCACTGAGCCACGCAGGTGCCCCTGCAGACATGTCTTCTGGTGCCATGGGCACACTCCCTAGGTTACACACTTGTAAATAGAGTTGCTGGATTGTAGAGAGAGAACATCATGGTCAGCTCTACTAAGGAATATAAAGTTATTTTCCAAGTAGTTTTATCAAATTATATTCTCAACAGCAGTGGATAAGAGTGTCCGTTCCATATTCTCATCAATACTTGCTATTACTAGATATTTTTAGTTGTCCTTTCAGGTAGGAGTAGTTTTAATGTTTAATGTTGCTTTAATGTTCATTTCCCAATTATGAATGCTACAGTGAGAAAAATGGCGCATTCTTTCATGCACTTAATAAACTTTTACTGAGCTAGAAACTGGGAGGACAGCACTGAACAAGAAACCAAAGACCCCTGTTCTGATGGAGCTGACATTTTAAGCATATCCGTAGACAATAAGCAAACAAGCAAACAGAGAAGTACTGATATGGGCTGCGTTGTCTGAAGGAAGAGTGATGGGTTAGAGAGAGGAGGGGAGTCTGCTTTTGGGTAAGTCTCTCACAAAATAACTTCTAATAAAATAGGTAGAAAGATGAGGTTGACATTACTCAGGGTAACTCTAGATTATTATGCAAACCAGGGCACTTCTAA
This sequence comes from Mellivora capensis, assembly GCA_004024625.1. Classification (NCBI taxonomy): domain Eukaryota; kingdom Metazoa; phylum Chordata; class Mammalia; order Carnivora; family Mustelidae; genus Mellivora; species Mellivora capensis. The sequence continues at coordinate 9,469 of PISX010028011.1, forward strand.
GATGACTAAATGCTAGGATAGTGAGTATAGACTGGGACTTCCCAGAGCAAACCATTCCTTAGGGTTATCTAAAAATTCTAATTTTATTTGTAGCCACTTTTCCTCTCCTCCAGGGCTCAAGGAACCCCATAAAAACTGACCCTCAGGTTTTTTACAATTCCCCACTGCAGCCATCAAAGTGGCAACACATTCTGGATGGGATGGTGATAAGTTACAAGGTGCTGGAGTCCTCATCATTTTCGGACCTAGAGTAGATAGGCAGAGCCCCCATAAACCCCTGCTGGAAATGTAAATAGATGAGAAATAAGCATTTTGTCATTGTGTGTAATTGGGATTTGTTTGGGCCACTAGCCTATCTTATCCTGACTGTTACAAGAACATTCTGAGAGTGCAGAAGCAGAGCTCTGAGTTCCTGTAGAAGTTGCCCTTAGCTACAAATCTCTGATTTCCTTAGGATTATCTCATTTTTAAATCACTTATCAGTGACTATTAAGTATCATGTGGCACAATAATGGCAATAATAATAAAGGTTCACATTTTTAGGGGTGCCTGGGTGGCTCAGTCAGTTGAGCATCTGACTTTTGGTTTCAGCTCAGGTCATGATCTCAGGGTCGTGAGATCGAGCCCAGTGTCAGGCTCCATGCTGAGCATGGGGCTTGTTTGGGATTCTCTCTCTCTCCTTCTGCCCTACCCCCTGCTTGCTCTCTCTCTCTTAAAAAAAAAAGTTTCACATTTTAAATTCATGCTAGTCATATTGTGTTTAATATTACCTCATTTTATCCTTAGGACAACTCTATGAGGCAGCTATTATTATCACTCTAAGAGTATAGATTAAGATTTCTCATAAAATACAAGTTGAAATTACAGAGGCACAAAGAGGTAAAGAAATGTTGCTTTCCCTGTTTTATCTATAGAGAGGAAAGAGAACAAAAAGTGCTTATGAAAATGGGTTTTGAAGATATACATAGATGGGGACAAGCATTGGCCTCTGCCACTTACAAGCCATCTGCTACCAAGAGGTCATGTCACTTTCCATGTCAAGAAAAGTGGAGATGGTAAGCATATGCAGCCTATAAAATTACTGTATCAATGAGATAATTAAGTTCTTTCCATGTCTGGCACATAGGAAGCCAATGATATGTAGTGGTATTTACAGCTTCTGCCATCATTGACATTGTAATCACAAGGATATCACATCTGGAGCTTTGTGTTCAATTCTGGATGCCACATTTGAATTTGGACTTTTGAGACTAGAGTAACATGAGGATTTGGTCAGTGCAAAATCTGGGGACTCCATCATTTCCATGAGGAATAGGTGAAAGAAGTGAGAAAAGTTGGTGTGTAGAATATAAGTTTCAGATAATTATCTTCTAGTATTTGAGAAGCAAACGAGAAATATTGGGTGTGTTATGTAACTCCAGAACAATAGCAGCAGAGAGGAATTTCAGGGAAAATTTTCTAACAGGCAAAGTTATTAAATATTCAGTGATCTGCCTTGTGAAGGTGTGAGCTTGCCCAGTGCTTGATGGCTCAAAAGCAGGTCGTGCCATTGTAAAAGTGAATCTTGTGTGAAGTTAGAGGTTGGACTAAATGAATGGTGTAAGTAATGTAAGTTTTCAAGGAAGAGACTCTTCAGTGCACAAATGACACAGACTCCAAGCAATTTGCATAGATAAGCAGTCATCTGTTTGGAAGGAATTCCAGAGTATCCGTGTCTATATTCTTTTTATGTGCAAATACAAATTCAGGACCATTTTTTGGAGTTTTTCAGAAAACAAGGATGCATGAGAGGCTGGGTCAGTTCTAGCCCACACACAACATGGTGTGGATTGCAGCTTACTTCTGTTTATGTGGAGTTTTGTTTCATTTTAGTTGTATCTCTCAGTAATGTACTCTAAGCTTATTTGGGTACTGACTGTGTCTGTCTTATTTACTTCTCTACTCACAGCACCCAGCAAGATATATGGCCCAGAGCATGCACATAATAAATATTTGCTAAATGAATACATGAATGAATGGCAGTAGAATGGACAGGATTTGGTGATATTTTAGGTGGAAGAGGGATCCAAAGGAGGAAATTCAAAGATGATTCCCAGGTTCTTAGCTTAGGTACCTGTTCATGTGATCGTACCACTTAAATTGGAAATGGAGGAGGAATAGATACTATGGGTGGTTTGAGGATGACACTGAGTTTAGCTGTTGATATATTGTATGTGAAGTGCTTGTTGGACAGACAGGTGGAGACCTCTAAGTAGGCTAGTTTATGTGTGCATGAGGAACTTTGCTTAAGAACATATCTAGCAGGGCACCTGAGTGGCTCTGTGGGTTAAAGCCTCCGCCTTTGGCTTGGGTCGTGGTCTCGGGATCCTGGATCAAGCCCCGCGTCGGTGGGGAGCCTGCTTCACCCTCTCTCTGCCTGCCTCTCTGCCTACTTGCAATCTCTGTCTGTCAAATAAATAAATAAAATCTTTAAAAAAAAAAAAAAGAGGGACGCCTGGATGGCTCAGTTGGTTAAGCGGCTGCCTTCGGCTCAGGTCATGATCCCAGCGTCCTGGGATCGAGTCCCACATCGGGCTCCTTGCTGGGCGGGGAGCCTGCTTCTCCCTCTGCCTCTGCCTGCCACTCTGTCTGCCTGTGCTTGCTCTCTCGCTCTCTCTCTCTCTCTCTGACAAATAAATAAATAATTTTTTTTTAAAAAAAGATTAAAAAAAAAGAACATATCTAGCAGTCATCAGTGCCTGTAGGGCAGGGGGAACCATGGTAATAGATGCCATCTCACAAAGAGCATACAGGGATGGATATGGGGAGATGGCTGAGGAGAAGATTTGGGGGAACCAACCATTCAAGAGATTGGTGGAGGAAGACAGCCTCTTGAAAGAAATCCAGGAAAAAATGCAGCACAGAGGTAAACAAACAGAAAACCCAGAAGTGAAATCAGAAACACCACAATGAGAGAGATTCTTGTATCTGGACAAAGTTTAAGAAATGGAGGCAAGGTTCCAGATATGCTGTCATCACCACATTAAACCCATTTAAGTGCTAAGACCTTAGAGTCAAGATGCTTATCTTTAGAGTACCTGAAACTTGACCTCACACCTTTGCTTCAATAATTCCAGTGATAAGGAACTCATTATCTTAGAAGGCAAATCATGTAGGACCCTGATAAAATGTGTATAGAGAAAATTTAATAAAAGTTGAGTTATTTCATTCCAGGTTTTATTTAGACTTCTATATATAAAATCTCAACAGTAATTTATTAAATGATGCCCCATCCAAGCAAAGAAATATGAGAAATGCATCCTTTATCCAAAGCAAATGTTCCAGCAGGGAAAACTTCCAAACTGCAGGATTCTGACTTAATAAAGGGCTGAGATCAGACCATCAATAGCAAGTTAAACCTACCCCAAGAGAGTTAAAGGAATGAAACTACATTTATAAGAAAAACAAAGAAGCAGCAGTAGGGGCTGAGGAGACATTCTCCTAAATGAAATTAATGATGACTCTAAACTGGCCTCTCTCCTGAATTTATTTTAGCATCTGTCTTGAATAAAGAAAAATAAAAGAGCAATCTGGATAATTGGAAAATAATAAAGGCATAATTTTTAAAACTTGGTAGCAATAATAACCTTATGTATACTTAAACATACACAACTTCGGAGTTTTATAACCACATAGTATAGATGAACTGAAAAATAGACAGAGTAAGTACCACTTCTAATAGTTGAGGGGTGCTGGAAAGTTTCCCATCCACATAAATATTTATCCTATAAACCTCTTAATGTCATCTAATTTGTCATCTAATCATCTTAATGTCATCTAATGTCATCAATTTTATCATCTAAGACTGTGGTATTCAGTACTATAGCCCAATCCATTTGTGGCTATATAGATTTAAATTTAAAATGATAACATTAACATAAATGTAAAGATTCAGTTTCTCACTTGTACCAGCCACATGTCAAATGCTCAATAGTGACATGTGGCCAGTGGCTAATTACCAGACATGAAGATAGAGAACATTTCTGTCATCTTAGAAAAGTCTGTTGGATAAGTCTGACTAAAGCAGAGTCCTCTGTGTTGGAGCTTTCTAGAGGCTTTCAAAGGTAAACTGTGTTAAGTCATGGAAATAAATTAACAGCTGGTGGAGACCAGCATGTGAAATTGCTGTAAAATCTCAGGGATGAAGTGGTAGTGAACCAGACATCTATTACCTGATGGACATGAACATCAAGTTAGGGTTATTCCCCAAATGCCAGCATACGGTGAAGCTGGAAATCAAACTGTAGGCTACCTACTCCAAAATCCACACTCCATGCTGCCTTCCCACCCCTGTGTGAGAAGAACATAGAAAAACTTTGAGTGGAAGAACTGAGTCTCTCAGCAGGTGGCATAATTTGGGACAGAGTAAGAGAGGTTATGCTGTACAAAAGACTGGAAGTATTAAATTTAATGTCGAGAGAAAATAAAAAGATCCACAAGAATATGATGAAAGGGAAAGAAAAAAAAAACAAAGATCAAATTGACTCACCTCACAATTTTGTTTTTTCTGAAAGCTCATGAAATAGCCTTCCAGGCTGTTCTGACAAGTGCTTGGGACCAAGTTCAAGCTCCAGTTTTGCATTCTCTTAGCTTTGAATCTTGGATGTATAGTGCTGCCCCTTCTTGCTCATGGAGCTGGAGCACCCACAGAGGAGCTGACACTACTGATCCAGTAGCAGCAAAGATGAAAACCAGTTAGGACTTGGGTCCATTAAGAGAGAGCACGTGTGCGCAAAATGGGGGACAACATATAGAAGCAGTGCTTGCATCTCGAGCAAGTTCAAGGTCAAAAGCAAGTAGGAGCAAAAGACAAGTTTGTCGAGATAATTCTTTCTACTGTGCTATGAAAAGGTAAAAAAAAATTGTCATTGACTTTATAGGAAAACAGTGTCAAATTTACACACCTTTTCTGAGCATCAGTTTCTTCCTCTCTGCATGGGGACTACTCCTTGTAAACACTTAGCATTCACAGATAAAGTACTCACTTTTCTAGAGCTCAGAATTCATCAGTAATAGAACATAATTTTTGTGAAAATTTCCCAGCTTATCCCTCTCTCTGTCCATTAAGGGAGAACTTTGGATGAGCTCATAAAATATTTACCCCCTCTTGCTTTCTAAGTTGCCAAGTTCTTGACAACTTCACAGTCTCATACTCCAGACATTGAATGCAGAACCCGGACAAAATGAGAAGAGAGAAGGACCATGGCAAGGGCACCCGGCTAAGTAGATGTCCAATTAGAGGGAGCCAAGGAACAAGGTGCAACAGTGGCTGGGGCATGTGATAGAACTGAATGGAAGAAAAAGAGAAACTAGCAGTTTATATCCTGTTCACAAAATTTAGAGAAAATATTGACTTACTTAATCTGTTGTTGAATATGTTCTTATGAGCCTGGCACTTTCCTGGGATGATGACAAGGCAGGTAAACCAGCTTTTTAAGTGAGCTTTTCAGCATTACTTTTGGCAATGTCGCTATAGCCAATTGTTGGCACCCAGCCAAGAACGACTTTCTTAGAAACACTGAAATAATAAAATAAAATTTAAAAAAGAAAAACAAGGAACCACTTTCTTAAATAGTTCTACTTTCTCTTCAGCATTTTGCTTGAATTTCCTTTTTCAAAAAGAAAACAAAGCCACGATATCATGAGTATGTTAAATGGCAAATTAGGCTTACTAACTAGTTAAACAACTGAAAGACAAGTTTCAGGATCTTGTCTCAGCAAAATTATGAATAACGTTAAGTTTTGTATTGTCTAAGTCACTGGTGACTTTATAAAACACTTAGTTAAACCAATGACAGTCAGGGCTGTGTTGTATTGACAATGACATCATAGGGCCTTTACAAGGATTCAATGAGCCACAGTAAGTAAAAGTACAATGCTAGTTGTAAATTGCCTATATAAGTGTAGGTTTTATGGTTAAATAGAACATAATTGAAACTTTAACTTAATGAACAAATCAGCAAATGTGTGTTGAGTACCTGAATTAACATATTTGTCATAAAAGTAAATGATGTATTAACTAACGGTGCACAGCTCTATTCTTGCTGTTTAGCAAAAGTTCCTTCTGGTCTACCGTTCCATTTGATTCAATTTATCAGGGTTGTATAAAATACTTGCATGTGAGAAAAGTGGCCTTTACGTAAAGACTTACTCATTTGTATATCCATTCGTCTAGCAAATACTTACTGAGACTCTAACGTCTCTTTCATTGAACAAGTGTTTTTGAAATCCCAGAAAAATAAGAAAGAGGTAATATAAAGAAATGATTGAGCTGAGATATGAAAAGTAGAATAATTAGGGACAGAAGAGGGATTTTTTTTCCCTTGCAGAGAGAACGCCATGTGCATTCAACCTGCAGCAGGACCAAAAGAGAAAGTGCTATAGCCCAGAAAGGAGAAATGGGGTGTGCCAAGGTAGAGAGAGAGAGACACAACTCATCCATTCAATGTCCTGCAGATCACACCAATATTTGGAAACTCATTGACATAAGCATGCTACCTAGTCAGAGTGGCTACTACTGCAGTAAGGCAAAAGTGGATGAAAGTCCTTCAGTTCAATGGCAGAAGAGGTATTCCCAGGAAGACAAGAGTGTAGCTGGTTAGAGGAAGCTAATGGTGGAGGTAGTAGACATTGTTCCAATAAGATGTTCCTGGATATGAATTAAATATGGGTCTTCCATACCTTAGCAGAGATACCAAGATAGTTATTTCTCTAAGGCCTAGTTTCTTCATTTTTAAAATTGGAATAATATTGGAACATATGGGTGTCTCAGTCAGCTAAGCATCTGATTCTTGATTTTGGTTTGGGTCATGATCTCATGGTTTCAGCGTGGAGCCTGCTTGGGATTCTCTCTCTCCCTCCCTTTGGCCCTCCTCCCTCACTTATGTTCATTCATTCTCTCTCTCTCAAAAGAAGAAGAAGAAGAAGAAGAAGAAGAAGAAGAAGAAGAAGAAGAAGAAGAAGAAGAAGAAGAAGGCGGCTGAGGAGGAGGGGGGCGGAGGGGGAGGAGGAGAAGAAGAAGAAAACTAGAATAATATTAGCTTGAGGATTTGAGGAGTTAAATGAATGAATATATGTAAAAACACATTGTCAACTCCAAAGTGGTATGTAACCTCAATCAGGGAGTTCACTAGCCCTGTTTATTTCAGAATTGCATTTTCTGGCTAGTATTGAAAGATAGCAGGTTGACAGAACACAACCCTAGCTCCGAACACAAGCCAATGGCCTTACAGGATCTGGTTCCTGTTGCCCATCTCTCCTTGTCTTCTACATCTCTTCTTTCAGCTCTCTCCACTCCACTCATACACGCATCTCTCATTGTACAGTGTTCTCTCTGTAAAACCTAAAGGGTTCCATAATAGCAGCAACCCCAGCCAATTCCTCACAGATGAATCAACGTTGCCTTTTTTTCTCCATAACACTCATCCCTTTTTATGCGTATGTAATTTATATATGTCCTATGTTTATTGTCTGTCTCTTCCTATAAGAATGTAAGCTCTATGAGAGGGAGGAAACTTGAGTGTTTTTTTCACTGATGTATCAGGTAGAACAGTGGTTGACCCATAGAAGATATTCAACAGATGTTTCTTAAATAGATTTGAGGGGAATGCACTTCAAATGCCACGTGTTCTGGAGCAAATATGTGACCTTCTTCACTCTTCTGCCTTTCAGAGACATTCATCAAACTTGTAGATGATCAAACTTGTAGATGATATTACAATAAGACTTTATAACAAAGGGAGAACAAAGATGATCAAACAAGGAAATTCTAATTTTTAATGTATCTATGGAAAAAAATAACCTGGAAGTTAACATAAACCAAATCTCATTTCAGAAATTAGTGAGTTATAGAATAAATAGAAATTAATGACCTATTTTCCAAGGAACCAACACTGAGGCCCAGATTTGAAGAATGAGTAAGTTTTCACTTGGCCAAGAAGGGAGATATGGGCAAAGGGAACAATAAGAAACAGAGATACGAAAATGTATTGCCAAGTGTGAGTAGTTCAGTGAAGCTGATCTGTAGTGTGCAGTGCTCGGAGTTTGGATTAGAGCTCTGCTTTGGAGTTCGATTAGGAAAACCTTTGGATGTCCTGCTAAGGAGTTTAAACTTTATGCTTTAGGCACATGGGAGATATGTTTAAGAGAGGAAAGTGATATAATCAATTCTGGTTTTGGACAAATAACTCTGCAGGAGAGAAGCAGGGTAAGGAGAGATTAGAAGCACATTCATCACCGCAGGGATGACAACTTTTACAACATTTTTAAACGATTGTCCAAAATGCTCTGATGTAAAAAATAAAAAAAGCTATTTTAAGGAGTGAAATTTTAGATGACTGTAATCTTTAGGTTGGTTTCCTTAATCTCTTTTAAGACCACTTTTTAAGATACTTTTCTATCATTTTGAAAGATTGTTTTTAACACTTTTGAGTTTGTTAAAATATTTGCCAGTTACGTCTAACACTGAATTTTATGCTTGCTGGGCTATAAATTCCTGGAATTATTACAGTAATAGGGATGCAATGGTATTTAAAAAAAAAAAAAGAAGAAGGGAAGAACATAATACTGTTTGAAAGTTTCCTAAATACCAAGTGTTTAAAAAAAACAACTCTTTCTTTTATTTTTTATAAAGACCCTGTAAAGAAGGCATTATTATTTCCATCTTATAAGTATGGAAATTGGAACAAAGAGATTAAGGAAATTGCCCAATATCCCACAGCTCTAAAGTGAGAGAAATGGGGTTCTAGTCCATACTGAGATGACTCTAAAGACCATTGATTTCCATTATGCCATTTCTTTTAAATAAGCCTGGGTGGCTCAGTGGGTTAAGCCTCTGCCTTGGGCTCAGGTCATGATCTCACGGTCCTGGGATCTAGCCCCACATTGGGCTCTCTGCTCAGCGGGGAGCCTGCTTCCCTCTCTCCTTCTGCCTGCCTCTCTGCCTACCTGTGATCTCTCTCTCTCTGTGTCAAGTAAATAAATAAAATCTTTAAAAAATACACACATGAATTGAAAAACTACTATATATCCTTAATCGGTACTAGAACTTTACCACAAGCGAGCTGACTATTCTTAATTTTCAATATTCCCACCCTCAAAAGTATATTCGCCACAGAGTGCCTCAGAAAGCTGCAGATTTTGTTGCTATTTGGTTACTAAGGGTCCGTGGGTAGGAGTTTGGAGAGAGCAGAAAATCTATTTCCCACAGCTCCTCCCTCTCTGTCTGGCTGAGGTTCTTTGCTCTGGCTGTGCACCTCTGCAGCCAGGGGTCCTGCTAGGTGGCCCTCTTCTGAGGTTTCATTTCTTTGCCAGGCTCTGATCACACTGTTTCTTCCTAGTGCCTCTTCAGTCGTAGGAGTGATATCAGCTCCCCACTACTGTAAGTCCTAAGGTGCTTCCCTGTTCCATCCTGTTCCTTTGACTTTGCTCATAATTCAGTAGACCATCCATTAAACCCTTTCCAGTAAACCCTTTGACAATGTTGTTGCCTTCATCCTGAGGCCCTAATGGATTTAATAAATAACTTCCCACTAGATTATCAGCTGCATGAGACCAGGGACCATGGCTGCCTTGTGTATTGATTCATTCTCAAGGGTAACTAGTTCTTGAAAGAACTGCAGGTGCACTGAGCCCAACAAGCTGATAAAAATGTGTCCTTTTGTTCATGTTCAGATATAAACCATTTGCCTACTTTGCACCCATGTCCAGGATTTTTCCAGCATATTTTGTCCAGGTTTATTTATGCCCTGATTCGTTCTTGCCACATCAATTCCCAGGCCATTTAATATTCCAATGTATAGTAAAATTCTCCTTATTTGGAGTGGTTGGAAAAAGAGCTACCCTGATTAAGTACATGTAAAGAACCCTGTACAGAATACTAGCAAACTAGTTCAGTGTTTGTCACTTTATCCCAGTTTCAACTGGGGTATGTCCTTCAAACTTTCTGAGACTAACTTTGTATATCTGTACAGATGGAATAATATAATACTAACATAAAATCATTTCTAGTTATTCCTCTGAAAATGGAAAGGTTCTTCTTCCCCCGTAAAGACTTCAGGTAATTTCCTCAGAAGCTTCAGGCTTACAAATAGACCAGGTTTCTTTGAGCCAACATACCTCCCACACCAAATGCATGTTCTCAAGTATTTGTCAGCTTCAGTCTCCAAGATGAGAAGTCCCAGCCATATGTTCTGAGCTGTTAGGCCTTGACTGAGCAGTGCAAACAGATGGGCCCACTGGAAAGATGCCGAGACACTGGCAGAACCAGCTCCTGGAACTTGGGTGCTCTCCTTGAGAAATGAGAATTTCCTGGATGATAGTAACAGTGATGTCAGAAAGGATGGTGCTGAGGAGGACCAGTCTTATTAAAAATTGGCTCTTACCCATGGACAAGCTGTGCAAAAGCCTGCATCCTACAAAGAAGTCTTGAAATCTAAATCTTCATGGAGAGAAGTTGTGAGCATTTGGGATTATAACCATTTGTGCCATTTGAAGGAAGCTCGGTCAAATCTAGTCAATTAGTTCTAACACACATCTGTCTTTTAAAGCAAGACTTGTTTATAAAAATACACTTTATAACAAAGTCCAACATAAAATAATCTCTTTATTATGTCCTTGACTTTGGAAAATTGCTATAGGACATTACTGTAGAAGCTTTTACTATAGGCTAATTGTCAAACAGAAAGAATCTGGAAAGACATGGTGATCAATTAATAATGACAATAATAGTTAATATTTATGAATCATTTACAGTATGTCCATGAATATTCTAAGCTATGGGCCCATAAACTACAGCTGCAGGCCATATCTGGCCCACCATCTGTTTTTGTAAATAAAGTTTTATTGGAACACAACTACACACATTTGTTTACATGTATCTATGGCTGCCTCCCCCACTGTATGAACAAGGCTGAGTAGCTGTGACAGAGAGAATATTGTCTGCAAAGCTGGGAATATTTACCATCTGGCCCTTTACAGAGAGTCTGCTGACCCCCAAACACCAATCTAAGCTCTTAACACATTTAATCTTCTTTTTTTTTTCTTTCATTAAGATAAGAACTATGTAGTATTTTTATCTTCATCTTATAGATGAGAAAACTGAGAAACAGAAGAGGTCATTAGTCTCTGAGAGTCTGCAGCCAGGACTCATGTAGCCCTTCCTGTTTTTCAGGTTTATTTTCCCTATTATAATAATCCACACTGACTCAAAGAATTCCTGGAGAATAGGAAATGGTTCTCTATTCTATTCTAAACAGACTGCCAGATCCTAGGAGAGCATGGAGAGCCTTTAGCTTTAATTGACATGCTAAAGCCTTTAGCTTTAACTGACTGCTCCCCTCTCTGAGTCCCCCTTCCTTTCAACTCCTCCCTTACCATGCCTCTGACTCCTAAAACTCTTCTATCCTTACCTTCTCCCAGATGCTCTGCTATTACTTGTCCTTTTAGACTCAGGAATCTTTCCCTGAGAAGGTTTGTGTTGTATATAGGTGGAAAAGAAAGGTGAAGAGAATATTCCTTTGCAAGTCAAACCATCCATAAGCCAATTTAGACTCTTAATTCCAACAACTTCTTCTGCCCAGTGCTCCTTGGTATTATGAAACTAAAACAGTTTCTGTTTCTATGCTATGCTTTGAATTATAGTATAAAAGGTCTACCTTTTTTTTCCTAATTTACTATACACCTGTCCAACAAAGAAAGTGGGACAGTTTTAGAACCCAGGTAGGAGGTGGAGGTAGAGAAGCTCCTTATCCTGTGATGATGTAAAATAAGTGAATGTACAACTGTTCCTTTAAAGTTGCAGGTGGAGGTGGAGCAGGAACTGAGCCTGACATGCTCAGCCCTCATGTCATGACTGTAGCAATTATCCAGAGTGCTGGCATCCAAGAATAGAGTTTTAAAGGCAGCTGCTCAGAATTCTTATGATATGTCATACATAAAGCTCCTAGTTCTGGTGACAGGAACATGGAAGATGTTTGAAATATTACAGTAACTGATAGGAGGAGGAGGAGGAGGATGTTGATGGTGATTATCCTTGGGACTCTCAGGTCATGGAAATTTCCCTTAGAACATACCAGAAGTTCCTCAGGGCTGTGTTCTCAGAAAGAGAGGTTTCTGGAGGAAGTAGAACCCATTGTTGCAATGGACTTAACTGATTGCCTGCTTTTGTGTATCTAGAGGAAACATCGCTGATAGGATGATCTTTCTAACAGGGAATGTGATCAACACATCTCCTTGCTTCAGCACCACCCTCCCGGACTCTCTATTAACATCTGGGCAGAACAGAGTGGCCCTTTTGTTGCATGAACTGCTCAACTTTTTAGAGTCTTATTTCTCTTTCCAGAATTATCTACTTCTATTATATAGACATCTTTCAAAATTTATAATATGTCAAGCCCTCATTTATATGTAATTTCAAATATGCACTCTTTGTTTTAACTCCTCTATGTTTTCTGAATGCTGTTTTCTAAATCTTGAATACTCATTTCTATCACCTCAACCTACCATTGTCCCCATGGAAAATTCAATTAAACTTTAAAATTTATTCTGGAATCTTCTTTTCTGAGCAGCTTTTCCTGAACCATCCCCTGCCCTGCAGAAGAACTACTTTCGCTCAGTACTATTTTAATACTTTGG
>PISX010028012.1:0-22147 GCA_004024625.1 Mellivora capensis
AAAAAAACTTAAATACTCATGTGCTTATCATCCAAGTTAAGAAGTAAGTTATCACCTTCCCTACCTTGTAGAGGTCAAACCTGACCTGACTTTTGTGTTAATGGTCACTTTTCTTCCTTTTGTTATATTACCCATCTATCCAGTCAAATCCTTCAGTTGTTTAGATCAGTGCTTTTCACTTCCATTAAAAATATTTCCTATAAACAAAAAAGAAATAACATACTCCAAATCAATGATGGATAATCACACTACTGTCATAGGCAGGGCGAAGTGAAAGGAATAAAGTCCAAATTTTAGTTGAGGTTTATCTTTATATGAGTTGGTAGTTGGGAGAGATGGCTTAGCCAGAGTCAAGAGCTGATGTCCAGCTTCTGGGGCAAAAGTCAAAATCCCCTGTTGCTGGACATGTTACTGGGGGAGGATAGACTGATACTGATGGGCAAGATGATCATCTTCTGTGGCACTGCTTGGCTTTCAACACTGTAGCTGAAAGAACCGTTTTACCCATCGTGAGAGCTAATTGCCCCAAAGTATTTGGAGAGCTAGTTAGGTCAGCAGTCACCACACCCACGCCAAACACCCTCAGATAGTCCCCCACAAACTCAGTATTTATAGTGTAAATGTCGCCTTGACATTTGCTGCTTCCTATGTTTTTAATAAGCCCCCAGTGGGGCTCCTCAGCAGCTGAGGTACTGAGTTCTTAACTGATGAGATGATGGCATCCTGCCACAAATTAATTCATTCTTACATCAAAACAACTTTTTAGTCTTAAAAACAATTTCATCTCTGTCATGAAAAAGTGGATTCAAAATAATATTAAACCAATATACAGCAAGTGTACTCAAGTCTTTTATCCTTGGGGGACATCCTGCATTCAATACACAAATTAAAGGATGCCACCCATAGGTTCCCTAGCCCTATGATTGCAGGAGGTCTCTTTCTATGTCTGATAACCTTATTCACCCCTAGTAATTCTAAGATGTACTCAGAGTTCAAACGAATCCATCTTGCTTGTGGCTTGTCACATCTTTTTCCAGTCTGCTGCACTCCAAGCTTCGCTATTGGCCATATTTTTCCTTCTTGTAACTGTATCTCTAGATTGATGTATTTTGTCCCAGAAACACTTTCCTTTCAGCATGGACACAGGCTCTCCTTCGTTTCCCCATGTTACAGCTAATATCAGGCTGTATTGTTTGCTTGAGATTTGAGAACAACTGAAAATAATAGTGGCACAGGGTAAGAACATCTAGTGTCAGATAGGACAGTTGTGCTGCTAAGGTCATTTGGGCATACACCATCACCGAGGGCTCTCCTCTCAGCCTTCAGTTCAGTACCCTGTGTCTCATGGCTCCTCTCTCCTTTCCTATTTGGAGTTCCTCTTGGCTTTCTGCAAATACAAAGACAAAAAGAAGAGTTTCCCCTGGCTTCAACCAATGGAAAGAAAGGATTCCATTCAAAGTTTTTTTTACCAGTGTACATAATACCTCCATTGGAAGTATTCCTTATTAGATTACTTGGCCAATATCAAGTGGCATTCCTTTGTTGGTATATAGAAATTTAACTCAGGGGTGCCTGGGTGGCTCAGTGGGTTAAAGCCTCTGCCTTTGGTTCGGGTCGTGGTCCCAGGGTCCTGGGATCGAGCCCCACATCGGGCTTCCTGCTCGGCAGTAAGCCTGCTTCCCTTCCTCTCTCTCTGCCTGCCTCTCTGCCTGCTTGTGATCTCTGTCAGGTAAATAAATAAAATCTTAAAAAAAAAAAAGAAATTTAACTCAAACATCTGATTGACCCAGAGTTATCAAGACATTAACTGCCAAAACAAGGAAGGCATCTTTCCAAAGACAGATTTTGGTATCTGTCTTTCAGAACTAAATCAAAAGTCACAAATAGCAGGAAGCTCTTTAAATAATACTTTTTCCTTGATGCATATCAAATAGACCCACCACTTAATAATCTTCATTCCCTTCTTATAAATAGCTTTCATATTGTTTTCATAATAACTTGCCAGAGCATTTTACCAATATTATCTTATATAACTCCTCACATGTGGTGGAAATACGGTTTTTCTTCTTGATTTGCAGGGAAATAGTTGTGGCACAGAACACATGAATCATTTATCTAAGTTCTCACAGCTATTAAGTTACAGAGCCTGGATTCAAAGTTAGGCAGTCAAAGCCAGTGCTCTTAACTATGTTGGGGAGTAAAAATTTCCCCTTCAAGTGTTCTTCTAGCTGGACAGAATCAAATTGACTTATTTCACTCAGCATAATCTCTTCCATAAGTCAAGCAGACAGAGTCAATTATCATATGGTTTTGCTTATTTGTGGAGCATAACAAATAACACGGAGGACACAGGGAGATGGAGAGGAGAAGGGAGTTGAGGGAAATTGGGTGGGGGATGAACTATGAGAGACTATGGACTCTGAAAAACAATCTGAGGGTTTTGAAGGGGGTGGTGGGAGGGTGGGGGAGCCTGGTGGTGGGTATTATGGAGGGCATGCATTGCATGGAGCACTGGGTGTGGTGCATAAACAATGAATTCTGTTACACTGAAAAGAAATAAGAAAAAGAAAAAAATAAAATCTTTGTATAAACTAAAAGAAAGAATCAAATTGACATGAGACAGATTAGCATGAGGAAATAAAATTTAATAGCATACATGTGGGAAGTCAACACAGATACAAAAATTCCAAAGACAGGCAACGTGAGGTCTATATGTCATCCTAGACTAAGGAGAAAGGCGTAGGGGACTGAGACTTGAGAGGAAACAATGTACTTCACAGGGGAAAAAGAGGAGCAGATGTTAAGTAATTGAATGTTTGCCCTGCCATTCAGATGGGCCACTCAGATAAAATTTATCTCTGCTAATAATCCTTATTCTGGGAAAGATCCCCAATTTAGATTCTTCTCTGTAGTTAAGGGAGGAGCAAAAGTTTCTCTTGGGCCCTTAGTGTCTGGATTGCCTTCAACTCAGAATAATCTTCATGCCAGGATGGACCATCTTGGGGCTGCTTTCCTTTGGCCCTACAACTACTTAGAGATATTTTTTTCTCCTTGTTTTAGCATATCCCAGTTGGTAGTTGAGTCTGTTTCAGCTGACCTATTGGTGGACAAGAAATGTAAATCCAAAGATGTTAGTTAAAGACTAGATCATTAATACCTCATGAACCTAGTGTCTGAAGTTTCCTGGAGGTCATTGGAAGATAAAAGGAACTTCCCCAAGACAAAGACTAAAGGTTTCTATAGTTTGGGCCACTGCAATGCCTCTCCTGGCGTTTCTTCCCTTTCCACCTTCTGTGTCATGATACATGGACAGCTAAATTTGTGATGGGAAGAAGTGGAAATTGGAATGGAATTTTAAAGTGCTCCAGGGAGAAAGATTTTTTTGTCATTGTTGTTTAATTGTTTTGAACTTTGCAAGTCCTAGGAAAGTAATTCTATTGTGTTGTATCTTTTCTTTGTGACTGATTGACTAGAGGTCTATAAAATAACCAGCGTTCTGTGTCATGTTTGAAATTTTCCTAGGGATCCCCAAATTGCACTGTTAAAAGAGGTACTGGTAGTATGCATGAAAAGTGTAAGGCTCTTTGAACCAAATATTGGAATGTATGTATGATCATTGAATAACTGTGGTTCAGAACGAGAAAAGTTTTAGGTAAAATTAAGAAAATGTGCAAAAAAAAAAAAAAACTAGAGGTGAGGTACTTGCATGTTCAGGCCACTCTGTTAAAGAATAACTGTTTAGGGGCACCTGGCTGGATCAGTGGGTTAAGCCGCTACCTTCGGCTCAGGTCATGATCCCAGGGTCCTGGGATCGAGCCCCACATCGGGCTCTCTGCTCAGCAGGGAGCCTGCTTCCCCCTCTCTCTCCCTGCCTATCTGCCTACTTGGGATCTCTCTCTCTGTCAAATAAATAAATAAAATCTTTTTTAAAAAAAGAATAACTGTTTACCTTTGGCTTGTATGTTGATCTTGGTATATGAGTCTTTAATGTGGGGAACTCATTCTGCTCTTTTCTTAAAAAGTTGCTTCATAAATTACTCAGCATATTTACCAAAATGTATGTAGCTTAAAATTAGATTTCATTTTCTCAAGCGTTTCATGTATAACTCTGTCGTACATTTTATAGAACTAAAATATGCACTGTTAAATCAGACATGAAGGATCTCTAATGTCACTCTCACTGGTTAATGCCATTCTGTACTTCTGTCATCGTCCAGTAATATTGGTAGATAACAAAAGGATAGACCCACATTAGCTATTGTTGAGCTCTTCTGTAGATAATAACATCATGTCATGAGTATTATTAATACTTTTCTAAAACAATATATAGAGTGGATCACCTCTGTCATATTGCGATCAAAATAAGTGCAAATATAACATAGCAACAAGTCCAGTTACAGTTAGTTATTCAAATTCTACTAGATCTAAAACATTAGTCTCTGTCTATATTACTTATTTTCTCCTTCACTTGATTAGGTTTTCTATGTTTCTATTTTGTTCTTTTTTTAAAAAAGATTTTATTTATTCTTTTAGGAGAGGTAGAGAAAGAGGCAGAAGGAGAGACAGACTCCCCACTGAGCAGGGAGCCTGATGCAGGGCTTAAGCCCAGGACCTCAGGATCAAGACCTGAGCTGAAGGCAGACACTTAACCAACTAAGCCACCCAGTCTCATATTTTATTCTTTTTTAATGCTGAGTAAATTATAAAGATTTTATTGGCATTGTCAATGACTTGTGAATCAGGCAGCATCCTATCTAGCAGATAAAAGGGGCTCTGAAGAGCTTTACAAAATGAAAGGGTTTTTTTGTTTGTTTGTTTGTTTGTTTTGAAAGAAGAGGGTAAGAAAAGGAAGTTTCTAACATAAAGTGGGTTGTTTCAGTCCAGGTTATCTTCCTATGTGGAATGGAAAGCGGTCTGTTTTGTGGATTACCTCACTAGTAGTGACCAAGTAATTCCAGATTGACTGTTTTTAGGTTATATTCCTGGGAGAGGCTGGAACTGCAATTAAGTTATTTAGTAAATCTTTTTCTGCTAATAGGAGTTTAGCCCATGTGACTCCATATTGGACCTGTTGTTTCTTTAACATTCTATTTACATAAGACTTTTTTTTCTGAGCATGTTGTGTCTTTTCTTTTGTTTTATATCATAATTAAAATACTTGGCTACTTTACACTCTTACTGTGTCCTTACTTTAAGGAGCTAGCATTAACTTGTAGATCAGGCATGGACATGGAGCTCCAATGTATTTCCCTAAAGTTGGCAATTTATGTAAAATAGAACCAAAGGAGTCTCATAAGTAATTTTCTCCAGCAAGGAGATAAATGAAGGGCTGATGGAGGACATTGTGTTACTTCCCTGATATTGAGTAAAGCTAAAGTCTATTTTAATGCAATAAATTGAGTTTGCAAAACCACAATATTTGATCTTAGAAGCAACTACTCTATCATCTTGATGCTTTTCCTGTCTTTTTTGCAGCTTCTAGCATTATTCTTCCCACTTAAAGAACTACTTAAATCTCTTTCTTTCTTTCTTTCTCTCTCATACACACACACACACACACACACACACACACACAAATGATCAGAACATTCTTGTATAGCAGACTTATTATTCCTTCATATTTCCAATGTTGGAACCTCATATTTGTGTCTCTGATATTGTATGATTATGGTTAGAGATTTATTCACAATCTGCTCATGGTAGTCTCTCTCTGTACATTTGAATTCTGAGTCAGAATTCTCTGCATGGGCTAACTGATGCAAACAGTACTTATCTGTAGTTGTAAGAGTTGCCTGGTCACCTCCTTTCCATTCCCAGGAAAGCAAACTCAAATGTCTGGTCTCCAGTGTAATGTTTAAAATGACTTCTTAAAATCAGTGTTCAATGGGAAAAGCTAAATGGCTTGTTGAGGAGAAGTGAAAGTATACCAAACTAACTCAATCACATCCTGTTTCATATCTTTTTGTTATGTGCGTATATATTATTAGATTAGAATATAATTATTAGAATTGTTGGAATGTATGAAATAGAAACCAACCCAAAGCTGCTTGAGCTGTCTGTCCATCTCTTATTTCTCCTACTAATCACATACCTGCTCCCCCGCCCAGCATATCAATGTTATCAGCTAAGTCCCCTAACAGGAAAATAGTGTCATTCCAGTAGCTCCTGTGTTGCATGCTATATAGATCCAGCAATGCACATACTGGTTGCAGACTTGGCCTCATTTAAAATTTCACAGAGTATCTGATTGGCCCATCTTTTGTCAGGTATCCAGATAGTGTCTGATGATCTCTGACCAGGGCAGTAGGTACCCATCTGTGTGAATTAGAGAAAAAAAAACCAAACCTGGGCTTGTTGGCTGGAAGATCCCCCTCCCCCAAAGAGTATCTACTTAATTTACTTAATAGTAAATTTTTGAAAATACGATCACACATTGGCATGGTTTTTGTGCTAATTAACAATCTCTTCTTACTAGCTGTTGATTAAATTCTTAGCTAGCCTTTCTCTTCCAGGTTTATCTGTGCTGCTTTTCTCCTTGTTTAGTATGTTCTCACTGATGCTTTTTCTTCTTTCACTGGGCATTGAAATTCTGTTGCTTTCTTCAGGCAGCATCCCAATTTTTGTCCAGAAGATACAATTCAAAATGGGTTGAAAATTGATATTTTGGGGTCCCTTGGTGGCTCAGTTGGTTAAGCATTCACCTTCAGCTCAGGTCATGATCCTAGGGTCCTGGGATTGACCCTCGTGTCAGGCTCCCTGCTCAGAAAGGAGCCTGCTTCTACCTCTTCCTCTGACACTCCCCCTACTGTGTGCATGCACATTCTCTCTTTCTCTGCCAAATAAATAAAATATTTACAAAAATGGAGATTCTTAAAAAATTTTACCTAGTAATAGGATGGCCAAGCCAACACAAAGGATAGGATTGTCAAATCTGAACCAAGGGTCTTATCCAGTGTCAACATTACTAATAATCTCAAGGACAAAGAAAAAAAAACACAGATGGTCTGCTGAGGAGGAGGTCTGGGACATCCTGGATGGCTCCCTATGTCTTTGCTTCCTGCATGGGGCATACACAATAAAAAAGAAGGTTCATATGTCCTGTTAAGGTGAGGAGTGATTAGGCTAGGAAATCTCTCTGTTTTAGACCCTGGCTTAAGTAATATTTTTAGAAAGACTTGTCTCATAATTCCATGGATTATGGGTTTAGTTACTATAGATAATCTTTATTTGGGGAAATGTTGGTAAGAACATTCTAGATATTAGGGCTCTTGTTTATAGCAGATGTTCTTAGTGTATATACTAGTAGGCCCAGTTATTAGCATATTTACAAGGAAAATAGACCATGTCACCTGCCTTCTTTCTTTATCTAAAAGCATACCCCCAGTAAAAGGAGAAAATGGACATCAATACACCTGTTTTTTATTCCTTCCCCCACAATGGGGCTCATAAAACTGTGTGGTAGATTGTTTAACAATTAACTCAGGGGCTCACAGAAACAATAAAGAGCCTAGGTTTTTCATTCTCTCTAACCCTCTCCCTTCCCCCATTCTTACTTTTCCATCTCCTCCACCTGCCATATTTCTGAAGTGGTTGCCACAGAACAAAGCCCCATATTCTCACACAACAGAGTCTAGAGGCCAGTATGCAAATGGAGACAATTTTTAAAGCTTTCCCTCAGATACTCTTTTGTTTCATTTGTTAGAAATAGATCACATGCCTTTTCCTAAACTAGTATTTGATAGAGGGAATGTAGTTACCTTAATCAGAGTGGACTCAAAAGATTGATACGTGATGTTAAAGCTGATAACTGACAAAAATGTGTTTGGGGTGGATGTAGTTTCTGACTATTCCTGCCAGAAATATGCTATAGTCTTTCAGCTTCCTGGTATCTACAGATAATGGCAATTAAATCTAGTTCCCAAATTATATCTGCTATGGCTAGAAACCCAAGGATTATCCATGTGGTTGCTAAGAGTTGGGAGTTTTGTTTGTAAATAGTAGAGTGACTGTTTCTAATGTTACATTTTTGTTTCTATCATCTGTACTGCAAGAGGTTATTCACAGAAACTACGGTTCTCATAATTAGTGCTTTAAAATTTAATTCAGGATATTTGAGTGTGCTTTCTGAAATAGCTTTTGCATATGACTGCCCTCTGTCAGCAGTGGAGAAAGAGTTTATTTCTCTAATTCGGTGACTCTAATATTAGAATGCATGGAGATCACCACAATTCCTTTTTAAAGTGGCATTTCCTGGGCTTCGCTAAAGAAGCTCAGACAGTTTGGCCTAGGAATCCACGTTGAACAGCCACCCCTGGAGACACTGGAACACATATGTTTTTTAGACCACTTTTAAGAAAACCTATTAATATGCTTGGCATCAGGAAATGAATCTTAAAGGCGTGAGTGCTGCTTGAAATATTGATTTCTCTTACCCAGGAGACTTTGCTTCTGCCTTGAACTTCCATTACAAATGTTACCTTTGAACACCTCAGTCCCTACGTCATTCCTCATCAGCAGGTTAATTGTAGGGGTACTTTTTAAATGAAATAGACATCTCATTCAGGATTTTATAGAAAGAGTTAAATCTGCACTGTAGTTCCATTTATTTTCTAGAAAATGTTAATATGTATCAGATATCCTGCACACCTCCCCCTGCCTTTTTTTATTATGCATTTAGCTTCTTAATTGATGAGAAATATGCTGACAAATAGTTTCTAACAAGCAACCAAATTTTAGCTAAATTATACTTCTCAGCTACTTTTGTTAGAATATAACTAGAGTCAAATGGAGCCACTTTCCTGTAGACAGAATACATGACTGTCGATAACTTGGTCTTACAGGCTCATCAAAATAACCTTGTCTATTTTCCTCCTCACCTATGAGCTTAAATAATATCATGTTTAAAAAAAAATCAAGTCCCCTGTGATCAGTTGAATGGATGCTCACTCCAAGACCAAGTTCTGTGATGCTCATTCCTCTCTTTCTCACCCTTTTTCTGGCATACCCACATTTCTTATTATATTTATGGGTACTTAATTATTTTGACATGTATTTTTAAAGTTTCCTGGAGGTATTGTGCTTTTATGTCCACCGTGCCTAGGACATTGCTTTGGAAAATATTTAAGTGAAATAAGAAATGAATATGACTATGCCTGCTTGACTCACCTAACATGTATCACTAATAGATGGCCTAATAGGTTCCTGAGAACAAGTCATATATTTCTTAGAAGAATCTAAGAAACTGAGAATCATGTGCACATGAAAGCATTGTCCATCAACTGATTAAATTATACCTGATATAATTAAGTGTGCATATATATACATAGTGTATGTATATATATGTGTGTATATCTAGTGTTCATATCTATATCAGACATCAGGTAGATACAACACATACTGTGTTTTATATGTTCAGTATCTAGTGTATGTATACATATGTATTCATATGCATATTTTAAAGTATATAGACAGTGCTGTTACTAACTCATATAAATCCATATAAAATGTCACTGAACTAATAGCACTTTTTATAAACATACATACACATCATAGTAAATGGCTATGATAAGTATGACTGATGTTACAAGTTTTGAAATGCTAGGATATTCAAAAAGATGTCCTGATATTTTGCATTAGAAACTACTGGTCCATAGCATGTACCATGGTTTCTGAATATCTTTAGTGCTATGTGATCTCTCTTTCAACTCTTTCTTTCTATATGGCAGCATATATAGTTTGAGGGGGGTGGATGTCAACTCTGAGAGTAGGAATATAGGATGCAAGAATTAACACAGAGTGGAAACATTGCAGCAGTGGACATTCCTGAGGCCAAAAGACGACTGCAGAGGATGGCTGGCTCCGTGGGTAGTTGGATGGCTGGATAGACTAGATTTATATGGGTAGAGAGAGTGAGATATTTTTTTCCTCATCTTTATGCTGGCTTAGTTTCTGCTTCCAATTAGCCTACAGACATGTTTTGTAAAGTGTCAACCTAAATTGTTATTAGGCAACATTTAGAAACTGTGTTTTCATAAAATTCAAGTTTCTGGTCCCTCTCATATAGTTGAAAGAGCTGGCAGTGTTAGGCCCGCCTTCCCATGGTGCTGGACTTGACTAGCGCTATCTACCTGTAGCTTTCTTTACACTGGGGAGAAGTGGCTCAGTTCTCTATAGTCCCCACTATTCCCTATGTTTTTCCCATGCTAAGGCAGAATGTCTGTCATCATTTGCTCTTGGATTTGAGCTGTTCTGTGTTTTGCACTCAAGCTGTTCTAGTCTTTTTCCCCCCCCTTACTTTCTAAACCCCATTGGCTCTAATCTCTGGACCATGGAAAGATAGATACAGTGAGTTGCATCTGGGCTATAATGACTGATAAGTATATACTGTTAACAACATGAGCTTTGGCTGTAGATAGATTTGATTTAGTGCTAACTTGCAGTCCTGTCACTTAAGGCAATGTAATCCATAATCTGTCATAAGACTGTATCTAAAAATTGAGTTTGTAACAGTAGTTAACTATATTAATCAGGATTCCCATTAGGGTTGTGTGTGCATATCTGTGCGTGTGTGTGTGTGCATGTGTGTGTGTGTGTGTGTGTGTGTAGAGAGAGATAGAGAGGTTTATTATAAGGGCCTAGATTATGGGTAATGGAGTCTGAGAAGTCCAAAGATCTTTAGTTGGCTAGCTGTATGCCCCGGAGAGTCAATGGTATAGTTCCAGTCCAAGTCCAAAGACTTAAGAACCAGGAGAGCTGATGGTATAAGCTTCAGTCCAAAAGCCAACAGGTTTAAGACCCCAGAATAAACTGTTTCAGTTCAAGTCTGAAAGCCAGGAAAGACCAATGGTCAGCTGAATCTGGCAGGAGGCATTCCCTCTGACTAGGCTTTTTGTTGTTTTCTGTTCTTCAGTTCAGTGGATGAGGCCCACCCACATTAGGGACAGAAATCTGCTTTACTCAGTCTACTGATTCAAATGTTTAAAAAAAAAAGGAAGTAAGAAAAGAGAAAAGAAAACCAAACCACCACAAAAATAAAATGTTAATCTCCTCCAAAGACACCCTCGAATAATGTTTGGCCAATGTCTAGGAACCCTATCTTGAGTCAAGTTTATAAATAAAATTATTATATTAGGGTTTTTGAAAGAAAATATGAGACAGTGCATGCAAAGTACTTAGCACAATGCCTAACTCATAGTACAATTTATGGTTATCAGTATAATTCTTGCCAGTATTTCACCTTTTGCATTTCTGGATATAGCTTTGGTCAGATTTCCTTATAGTCTGCTTGAAATCTCCTCAATGGAGGAGATAGGTTCTTAGGTTACTGGCAGGCAGGAAAGGAAAGGAAGAATAGGAGCCTAAGCGGAGTCCTTCCTATTGTATGTCAGGTATGATTTTGCTGTTGGATTTACTCGTCTTTCTGAAGATTAAGCATCATTCCTCACTCATTCATTTTGCAAGTAAATAGACTGAATCCAAACTGATTTGAACAAATTCAAACACCAAACTAGTGGTGAATGAAATGGTTTTCAAACACAGGTCTGTTGGACTCCAAAACCCATATTTGTTCCCCTTTATGGAAGTACCTCTTGAAACTATGCCACTTGTACAGTGGAATCTGAACACAGGTATGTTAATGTCTCAGAACCACCTGATTCATCAATGCTGATATTGCTAGTTTATACTTCTAGGGATTTTGTATCATGTGCCCCACATGGACACTTTGTTGAGAGAGAAGTTATTTAGTTGAATTTTCTCTGAGCTAACTCTGAGTTTATCTGAAGGGCCAGAAGGATAGTTGTATTTCCACAACTCAGCACTCTGCTTCAGAGACAAACATAGAGCTACTGTTGTGCAAAATACTGGATCATGGGATAAGAACGAAGTATAGATTCCCAGGGATACCCACAACTTGATATTAAATGCTTCTCATAAGCATTGACTTAAATTTTTAATGACCACCAAATAGAAATGCTTCATTTTTCATGAGAGCAGTAATTTAACTATATATTCACCAGTAGGATTTCCGTTAACAGAGCAGAACAAGAGCTGTGACAAAAAAAGCAAGTTTGTTTTGATTAAAGGGGAATATAAAGTTTTGAAACATGATATGTAAATACATAGTTGTATTTTAATGTTTTTAAGAGTCTAAGCCAGGGGCTCCAGGGTGATTCAGTCAGTTAAACGTCTGCCTTCAGCTCAGGTCATGATCCCAGCAGAGTCTGCTTCTCCCTCTACCCCTTACCCCAGCTTGTGAGCTCTCAAGTCTCTATCTCTGAAACAAATAAACACAATCTTTAAAAAAAAAAAGAGTCTAAACCAGTATAAATTTACAGTTGTTTTTTGCTTAACACTGATTAAAATTTATTCTTTTTAAATTATCATTTTAGGAAAAATAAAGGAAAGTATTTACTGGAACACAAAGATAGTTATATACATATGGAGGTTCTAATTAGGACAACTAGGCTTAAGAACTCAAATTTCAAATTTCCCAACTGTTGGAGAAGCATTGGGCCATCAAATCATGGGAGGTATCCTAAGTGGGCTCAGCTATTTCTAAGTTGCTGAAGACATATTTCAAATTTATGTAAACCTCATTTTTCTTCCCTTTAAAATGGGAATGGGATGCATTTCATGGTGTGTTTGTGAGGACTAAATGAATGTTAAATAAAGTCATAGTTAAAGTTGATGTTTTTACAATGACGTCTTGCCATGGGTTATCTTGTATGGCTAAGAAAGGAGAAATAACTTCTGCCATTTCCCACAGCGGAGAAACATGAAACAGGACTCAAACTTGGGCAGTCTGATCTGCAAGCAGCCAGAAATCACAAGCAGGCAGAGAGGCAGGCAGAGAGAGAGGGGGAAGCAGGCTCCCTGCTGAGCAGAGAGCCGGATACTGCGGGGCTCTATCCCAGGACCTTAGGATCATGACCTGAGCCGAAAGCAGAGGCTTTAACCCACTGAGCCACCCAGGCACCCTTGCGAGCAGGTGCTTTTGACTACTGTCTTGCACTTCTCACTATGATAAATAAGTGGACAAAACCACTTATTTACTGCATAAGTATTGAAGATTGTTAGGAAAACAGGTTAAAATAGACTTTCTTGGAATAAAAAGTCTTTTTTTCAAGGCAATAGAAAAATATCTTGTGGATTCCCTTTGATTCATTTGTCTCTATCCAAAACAAAACCCAAAGCAAAAAAAAAAAAAAAAAAAAAAATCCACAAAATCTCAAAAGGCCAACCTCCCTTGATTTGTGCTTACTGAATTGATTGGTCATTTTCTAAATTCCCTCAAAGCATTTTTTCCAATTATTTCTGCACATTGAACTCTGTTCTTCTGCTGTATCTTTTTCTGCTTTCAAAGTTAGAAAACGTTTTCATCTCTATAATGATTGATGAAAGCTTCATGATTTCATAAAGATAACCAATAGTGACTTTACAGCAGTGTTTAGTAGTTCTTTGCTGCCCTGAAATTGAATTAATGAAGACCAGGACCTCTAGAATAACTGAAAAAAGATGAGCGCTCCTTTAATAATTTTATTATCTATGCTCACCTAAATTTGTTTGTTCTAGGCTGTAGAATTTGATGCTTGCTCTCCCTGGGTGACACGAGGTACATCAAATAGAGATTGAAGACTCCTGCCATTAAGGAGAATTCACCTGTCTCTTTTGGACCTTTGATGTAGTACTTGCTTTATTTCCTTGCTTTATCCATAATTTTCTTTTCCTTCTGTTGTGTTGCGCTGGGTAGCCCAGTCACTTAGTGTGCTTTACATTTCTTCGTGCCTATTTTTGTAGTATACTTGACCTATTCTTGCTTAAATTTATTTTAGATCATTTCCCCTACTTCCTTTTTGGAGTCTCTTTAAATTTTAGCTAATAAGATATCTAAGAACAGTGATACTGTTTTCTACAGATGTTTCTTTTTTCTTTCTATAGGGTCTTACCTAAAATGCTTCTAGAAATGAATTCTTCTAGAACCTTAGATTTTTTGGGGAGATACATATGAATATGTATATATTTTAGGGTTCAATACTATGATACCATACTGCCTAGACATGCTTGTAAATCTTTGTTTTTTTTTCAAATATATCTTCTGACTTTATCTTGAATGTACTTTCCTAATATATGCATGCTTCTAGCATTTACTTCTTCTTAACAGTTGAAGTTTTACAAGCTTCCTATAGCTTTCATGCTGTCCATCAGCTTTTGTTGTTTGGATCAGAATGAAGGTGAAGTACATGTTTGTCGATTCCCTTAGCTTCTAATTTGGAATTATGGAAAAAATAAGTAAGAGTTCATCAGATACTCTCATTTTAGCAGAATGAGGTTTCCGTTATATATAAAGGAACATTGAAGTCTCTCTTAGAGTTGTACCCAATACACATTTTGTTGAATGTTGAGTGTTGAAATCAATATTCCATTGAAATAAAAGTCAAAGTCACTCATTGCTCTCTTAAAATGCATTTTATGCTCTCTTTTTATGCGTTTATCTAAAATTAATTCTGTAATTAAATACTTTGAGTTGTGTTTAAATTTAGCATCATCATTCTCAGTAGTGTCAGCTTTTATGTTGTTCCTACAATTCACATTTGTAATACCAATGTATTTATTTTCAACCCAGATAATGAAGGAGAAAGGCATTTAGGAGCAGTTATTTATTTATTTATTTATTTATTTATTTATTTTTAATTTTTTAAATTTATTTCATTTTTTGGAAGTCTATAAATATGTAATATGTAAACTAGAAATATTTTAAAAGGTTTTCTATTTTTCCCCTGTATAACTTTGGCTACTGTATATACCAAAAGAGGTCTTGACTAATTTTCTTTTTTAGGTTCAGTTAGCCGACAATGATATGGAGACAGTTTTTCTACAACTTACACCTCTTTATATTCTTGGTTTTCTTTATTATGTCTGGATGAAAGGAAGTTTTTTATGACATTGTATATGAATGTGGATATATTTCTCCTTTGGCTTGAGGTGACAAATTTGACATTCTGCTTTAATTTATCTCTAAAAAATAAACTTCTTAAGTATAGGACTTTTTCTTGAGCATCATGGCTTCAATGCAGTAAAATAACTAATTTCAGTCTTGAAAATTTCTATTTTAATATGAAAACACAAAGAACAAGTCTACAAAAATCTATAAAATTAGAGTTACGTTAGATCTCCATTCTCTTCCTTGTATTTAATGTTTATATATATTTCTAGCTATCTCAAGTTATTTAGGTAACAGGTCCCTTAATATGTATATTAACTTAGAATCTATTTCCCTATTTAACTATTTGAAAATTACTAAGAATTCATTTTGTACACAATATCTACAGCTTCAAAATTATAATGATTTTGGCATTATATTTTACAATTACAATATTTATACTATTAATGTTATATACTTCAGCTGGTATGATGAACAGTTTCATCTAGAATGTTCATTTATAATTGAAAGTGTATGTCTAGGGCACCCGGGTAACCTAGTTAAACATCTGACTTCGTCTCAGGTCATGATCCCAGGGTCCTAGGATTGAGCCCCGTATGGGGCTCCCTGTTCACTAGAGAGTCTGCTACTCCCTCTCCCTCTGCGTCTGTCCCCCACTCATGATCACTTACTCTCTCTCTTTTTCTCTCTGAAATAAAGTCTTTAAAAAGAAATGTAAGTACAGATAACAATTATATATCCAATGTCATGATTTGTTCCTACTAGACACATTGTTTTGCTGAAGAGAGAGGATATTAACCTGCTTGACCATATCATCACTGATTACTCACAAGTTCATAGAATTGAGACATGACTTTGCAGTAGGCATTCCACTGCCAAAAGTCACGGACAAAGACACAAAGTGAACCTTGGGCTGATAACAGAGGCTAAAGCCCAGCTTTGTTAAGTGTATTGTATCTGGGCCTATCTCTGTTATGCAGATTTCTGGAAATGGATTATATTTATTTTCTGTTTGCTGAGTTGAGCCTATATTTTCATTTCATCTACATATGATATAATCTTTAGGTCAGTAGTATAGATGTTTTATTATTTCCTCCCTTAACAAGGGCTAAGACTGGAGCTCAGAAAATTTGGGTAACTTCCCCAGTTTCACACAGCTTAATTTGAACCCATGGTTATTGGGCTCCATAATACTTTCTTTATGTTATGTTATCAGTCATGTATCTTGTTTTTTCTTCATTTTATTGTATCCCAAATGATTTTTCTTTTAAAATATAATTGACCTACCTTAGTTTCAGGTGGACAACATAATGATTTGATATTCATATATATTGGGAAATGTTAACATCCATCACCACAAAGAGTTATAATTTTTTTTCTTGTGATGAGAACTTGTAAGAGGAACAACTTCAAAATCTATTCTATTCTATGTTATTTACTATATTAATGAACATGTTAATTATAGTCACTGTATTATCACTTATATCCCCATGACATACATTTTATACCTGAAAGTTTAGACCTTTTGGCTCCTTTCACCCACTCTACCTACCCCCTACTTCTGGCAACCATCAATCTGTTTTTTGTATTTTTATAAATATTTTATTTATTTATTTTAGACAGAGTGCAAGTGGTGGGGAAGGAGAGGGAGAGGAGAGAGAACATCTCAAACAGACTTCATGCTAAGTGTGGAGCCTGATGCAGGGCTTGATCTCAGGGTCCTAAGATCATGAAAAGAGCCAAAATCAAGAGTTAGATGTTCAACAGACTGAGCCACCTAGGTGCCCTAGTTTTCTTTATTTATGAGTTTGTTTTTATATTGCACATTAAAGTGAGATTATATGGTTATTTATCTTCCACTTATTTCACTTAATGTAGTGTCCTCCAGGTCCATCCATGTCATTGTGAACAGCAAGATTTCCCTGTTTTAATGGCCAAATAGTATTCCATTGTGTGTGTGTGTGTGCGTGCACACCCATTAGAACTTTATTCATCCATCAGTGAACACTTAGGTTGCTTTCATGCCTTAGCTATTGTGAGTGATACTGCAGTGAACATGGGGATGCAGATATCTTTTGAGTTGGTGTTTTCATTTCCTTTGGATAAGTACCCAGAAGTGGAATTATTGAATCATATGATAATTCTAGTTTTGGGTTTTTTTTTTGAGGAACCTCTATACTCTTCTTCATAATGGTTGCATCCATTTACATCCCCACCAAAAGTACATGTGGGTTCACTTTTCTCCATATCCTCACCAATACTCATTCCTTCTTTTTTTGATAATAGCCATTCTAAGAGGTATGAAGTGATACTGTAGTTTTGATTTGTATTTCCCTGATGATTAGTGATGTTGAGCACCTTTTCATGTATATGTTGGCCACCTGTGTGTCTTTGGAAAAATGTCTATTCAGATCCTCTGCTCATTTTTAAATTGTATTGTTTGTTGTTTTGCTGTTGAATTGTATGAATTCTATATATATTTTGGATATTAATCCCTCATAAGATATACATTTTACCAGTATTTTCTCCCATAGTTTGCCTTTTCACTTTGTCAGTGGTTTCCTTTGCTGTGTAGATCAAATGATTTTCTAAATCTGAATTCCTTTTTATGGAAGGTGTGGGAGGGATCAGTGTGGGTTTGGGGGAGAGGATAGATGTCCTATGTACCAACCAATCATTTGTTAATGATTTAAGGAAAGCTGTAAGATGGTAGCATCAGCTACCAATCCAGCCTCTGGGAGATCCTAAACTAGCAGATGCAGTTTCCTGCCCAGTGACACAGTTTGGTTCAGTGACTATTAAATCTCTGTTATGTAAGCAAGCCTAGGGATTTCATGTCCTTTGGAATCTCTCTGGTTTAGACATGGCAAGAATGACTACATGACTAACCATTCTCCAACACGACAGTGGCTCATAAATCCATACATTGTAGGTTTATCTGGAAGACAAAATCCAGACAGGCCAGGTATATCTTTCTAAAAGTATTTTATTAAATAAGAAGTACCCAGAGTTGCTGAGAGAGTAAATCCCAGAAATTCTCATTGCAAGGACAAAAGATTGTTTTCTGCCTATTGGTGGTAATAGATGTTAACTAAGTTACTATAATAATCATTTCACAACGCATTTAAGTCAGTTTATTATGCTGTACATAGAATTTGTTAGGCTGTATGTAAGTCAATTACATCTCAGTAAAACAGAAAGTAAAAAGGATGTAGCAGCCTGTGGAAGACGTTTATTTAACTTCTAGCTAATAAATTTCATAAATGGACTATACAAGGAAGCCTAGTTAAAGTCAACATTGCCTCAAGCATTTCTGGGAAGGGATGAACCTTCATACAGATTCATTTCCTCCTGGCTTTTCTTATACTTATTCCTTTTGGTTTGATTGGTATTGATTAATTACTTGAGTTTATATGGCATTTTAAATTCAGGGCATTTTAAATTCAGAACATTTTTACATGTTACCTAATTTATTTTTTTGAAGGCATGTAGGTGATTTCAAACCAAGGTCTTCAGAAACAAAATCAAACATGCTTTTCCTGTTGGCTTTCTTTGAATAAATGTGTGCCTATTATATTTATTAAGTCACTAATAGTTTTAAACCGTATTTATTTCCTTTGGACTAAAATTCATTTATATTCATTATTCAATGAATACATATATAATTGCATATAATTAATATTTTACATGACTATATCTAAAATACAAATACTTGATTCTCAACTTAAGTATATCCTACATTATTTCTGCAGTAATTTGAGGTGGCATATAAAATATACAACTGGTAGAATGAGAAGACAAAATCATGGAAATGCATAAATCTGGGTGTAAGTTTAGCATATGAGTCAATAAAGTATCTAGGTATTAGCTATAAATTTCATTATGAGCTCCATAGCAGCCAAAGAAAAGAAAGAAATGTGTATATTTCAGGAATTCATATTACCCAGGAGGTTAACAATAATTTCTCATGTGGGTCATAACTTTTATAGGTACTGAGACTAAGGTGTACTGTGTGTTGGAGAACACTACATAAAAACATCCCTGTGATAATCACAGTAGTATATATTACATGTGGCTGTTTTTCACTGTGAAGGTTCATGATGAAATAAAATGAAACCAATTCTCTAGAGCCAAAATACAGTGTTTTAGGTGCACCCACACCCCTTCCCAATGTTGTCATGATTCAAGGTTAAACTTCAAAATATTTAGAGCAGCCATACTCAAAAAATGTTCTGTAGAATATTAATTTTGAGTATATTTCTTGAAAAAGTCTTTCCAGAGTCCTAGAAAGCTAGAGGAACAACTCCTCTAATGTAGGCTGTCTTAGCACTGTTTCTGTTTTCTCCCAATGGATGATATGGACTTTTTAAAGTGAATATGAGGTAGGTATCAACAGTCTATGTTCTGTTGATACAAATTCTGGAACTAGTATAGAAGCCCCAAGTGTACGAGGAGAGCAGTTAAGTCCAGCTTCTCAGATCAAGTGAAAGCCCCCCATAGGTAATGTTCCTTCACTTAGAGACCTTTGGTAGAAGAAAGCCAGACCCAGATCTAATGCAGACCTGGTGAGCTATCCAACTTCTGTTCAAGTTCTCTGTCTTTTGGCTAAACAAATTAGAAACTTAATTTTTAATCATGTGAATGCATGCACATAGGTGATTTTGACCTGTTATTCTGAACCCCCCCAAATGATACACACATTACTAAATCAGTGCTACAAGGAAAAAGGTTTAATGGACCAATATGCTTAAGAAATGGTATGTTTATGAACATCTGGGTGTTAAGAGTTCCATTTAAGGTTTTTCTCTTTGCTTCAATCATTTCAAAAATTTTCTAGGAAGTTCTTGTTACTATATTGTGTTGTCACTTTTCACAAAGTGTAATCCTGAAATTTTAATCATTGTATTTTACTCAGATTGAGTCTTAATTGTAAGATGGTAAATACGTTTTAAAGATACACACAGAAACTGATTCCAATTATATCTAGTTCAGGGGGAAAATGTAACAAATTGGATAGTTGATTTTTTCCTTCTAACTGAAGCAGATTATTTTGAAATTTTTGGAGAGCACATTGCTTTGAATTTAAAAGTTGACCCTAAATTGATGGGGTTATGACAATATCCTATAGGAAGATTTTCTAAATCTATTAAGGTATTTCTAAAACATTACATTTGTGCCCATGTTCTTTAGTGACATATTTTAGAACCATTTAAAGGTATGTTTCATAAATACATTTTCTGAAATACTCAGTGGTACTTTGTAATCCTTAATCATATTATTCCTGGCTGTTACTATTTTAATGAAATTCATAATGGCATTCCTAAATACAAAAATGAAAACCTGGTTTGTATTTTTAAATTGAATTTGATCAGTGTCTTAATTCCTTTATGTTTATCTGAACATCAAGGGTTTATGTGACTCTGGTCTCTAATCCATTGACGAATTATGCTCATTTATCTCTCAAACTCTTGGGAGAGTAGAGCAGGAAGCCCTGAGACCTGAAATGATTTTCTCAAGTTGGCACAGTCCATCAGTTCTGGAACAAGGTCTCACACTCCAGGTCTCTGTCTGTCTGCTCTGGAGGATCTGCCCATTACCCTATTTAACCTTGCTAAGATTGAAGACTTCATGTTTGGTGGGTTAAATTTTATGGAATAGAGACTGCATTCTGATATGTCAGTTGAGGCAGCAACTTCATTGAAAAAGGCAAAATTTAGTTCTCAGTTGCTGTTTTATTCCTGAAATCTTTTTAACAGGGAAATAGAATTTGTGATGAACACTAACCCTATTTGAGTATTTTGTTAAGTTGTATTTGCTTTTCATTATTTCTTGTGAAATCACAATATTCTACAATTTACCATGAGATAAATGTCCATCATTTGCAAGGGGAATGAAATTTTGGAATGCTACTAGTGCTAGTGTCTTCATTAAAAAAAAAGTATTTAGTACATGTGGGAGAAAATAACTATTAAGACATTGGATTATTGTTCCTGTTGATCATGTTTTCAATAGGGCTTGAGATTGTGGACTCTGAGAAACAAACTGAGGGTTTTGGAAGGGAGGGGAAGGGGAGTTGGGGGAGCCTGGTGGTGGGAATTATGGAGGGCACATATTGCATGGAGCACTGGGTGTGGTGCATAAACAATGAATTCTGGAACACTGAAAATAAATAAAATAAAATGAAAAAAAATCAAAAATTCAAAAATAAAAATAAAAAAATAAATGCTTTTAGTTTAGTTTTTAGGTTATTTTTTAAATAACCTGGCAATCTAAAAATGAAGGGAAAATATTTGAAGAGTTACAGCTCCCTTTGTCACTCTGGATTTGAAAATGTATATATGGGTTCCTCACTGGTGGATTTATTTTTAAAATGACTAAACATGGGTCAGTTAAGCATCTGCCTTCATTCATGATCCTAGGTCATGATCCTAGGGTCGTGGGATCGAGTCCCACATCAAGCTCCTTGCTCATTTGGGAGCCTGCTTCTCCTCTGTCTGCCTATTCACCTGCTCATTCTCTCTCTGACAAATAAATAAGTAAATATTTTTTAAATGACTGAACAAATAAATGTACACCACGAAATAGCTCAGGGTATGATAATTTTGTAAATTCTATGTAAATTTACTGATTTAATCATGACTTTCTGAAGGACTTATTAAAGCATACATGATGTAGTATAAATGTGTTGAGCATTTATACAGTGTTTTTCATGATTACATTTAAACTTTAAAATATCATACTTTGACTCATTAATGAATTAATCATAGTAAACAAGATTATTTACTACCAGTCTGATAAGAGTCTAAATGTTTTCTGTGTTTTAGCTTACTCAAGGTGGTCTGTGTCCTTTTCTGAGTAAAAGAAGCCAAGTCATGTAGTGACAATTGACTTTCCCAAGGGCGTACCATTTATAAGTGGTAAACCATGGCTATCAACCCACACAGTGTCTGTCCAGAGCCTGCACATTTAATTACTGCAGTATAATATGCTCATTTGTCTTGGTATTGGGTACAGTATACAGATAAAGCTCTGAGATTGTATCATTTCCTTTGAAATATCTTAGTTAATGAATACATTAGTAAATATCTTAGTTAATGAATACATTTTTCCAGTTTTTGTTATTCTTTTAATAGAACACCTCACAAAAAATACTACAGCATGGCTGGCATCAGAGCGTATGGTAGTTAACACATAGCTTAAACTGCT
>PISX010028013.1:0-22143 GCA_004024625.1 Mellivora capensis
CCAAATGACCTAGCGTCTTCTTATGTACACACTTAGTGATTTTTCAGTTTGCTTTCAATTCTAAGAATCCATTATTACGTGAAATTAAGTTAGCAACTTCTAATGATACTGTGGATAATGAGTTTTGAACAGTTGGCTAGAAATAAGTAAAATAGGAGCTATTCTTAAGAGCTTTGTGGACCTTTAAATATATATTTTCTTCAACTAATCTGTTGACAAGTTGGTTGGAGGGTGTCTAATGGCCTCCCTCATCTGTCTGGCAGCTCTTTGCAGTTGTTGACATAGCCACCTTGATTCTCTTCCATGAAACATCCCACATGGCTAGTTCAGGCTTCCTCATATGGTGCTTGGGTTACAAGGGATTGTGAAAGGAAGCTGCAGGCCTTCTTGAGATCTTCTTCAAAAACTGTGCAACAGCTAGGTCCAAGCCTGTTACAAGCTAGCTCACATTTAGAGGCTTAACATCTCACATGGGTAGAAAAAGTCCTAATGAGAGGATGAGAAATGCCACATTGCAAAGGTACATGCACAAAGGGAAGGGAGGAATTTGTGACCATATTTTGTAACCAATCAAACACTTTAGAAGGGTTATTTCTTTAGCATTTTACCTAAACTCATGCTGACCTGGTACCAATAAAATAATCATCACTTATGCTATACTAATGCATATTTTTCAAGTTTCCAGAGTTCTTTAATATCATTTTCTCTTTCCTTGATTCCCATAGCAATATCTCCTACTAAATGACTGACTTAAGGCACATTGTTTCAGAATTTAAGCTTTTGATTCCTCATCCCCAAAATGGAAAATGTTTTTACTCTTGATATGTTTTAGGATTACTTGAAATCCCGTGGGATAATCTAAGAATGGTTAACAGTGACCAATATTATGAGATTTTAGTGACTTCTTGCATTAAGAAAGGAAACTCTAGCAGATCATATCTTCTGAATGCCAAATTCTCAAAAAAAAATTATGAACAACATCAATGTAAGAGTCCTGGGTACAGTTTAGATTTTAAAATACTGGATTTTCCAGGATATTGTATTGGTTTTTTAGATAAAAGAATGGATAAATGACATTAAGATTGTCCACAAAATCTAGTTGGTTTAATTCCATGCTGTGGTAGAAAGAAAGCCTCCATTTAATTCTGTGTCAACCAAAATCAAATGGGCTGAGAACATGGAGATATTGTTTAAATCTCAAAAATTGTCTTTATGATTTGTCTACTCACCTGCTTTCTGTTCTGTATACCAAAATTCTTTAAAGAATTTTTAAATACAGTAGGGAACTAATTTCAGGAACAGCAAGGAGTAGCAGGGGAGAATTATCACTTATCATACCTCTCCTATCTCTCCAACACCCTATATGATGGATCACTAAATCTTCTCAGTTATGGATGGGCATTCCTAGGCTTGTCACCACTTGCTCCAATACTCAGCTAGTTGGTGTCAAATCACAGGGTCAAATTTGGATCTCCTAACAAGAAAGCCCTATATTAATGTACATTCTGAGGATGCCACTTCTCAGAAAAATATAAAACCACAAGAGAGAAGACATTCTTGTAGGAAAGAAATTCAAAAGATTTGAGCATATTGTGGTCACTGTGACCAGAAATAAATCAGACAAAACTTTGGGATCTATGGGAAGAACAAAGGGAGTACTTAGTTATATAGGGTGTACTACAGAAGCTGGTTTAAGAGCAGGAAAGATAATAATAAAAGGTCCTTTAATTCTTTATAGTGGCCCCTCATTAATAATCTCATGATCACACATTATCTGCCACATTCTC
Organism: Mellivora capensis; assembly: GCA_004024625.1. Lineage (NCBI taxonomy): Eukaryota > Metazoa > Chordata > Mammalia > Carnivora > Mustelidae > Mellivora > Mellivora capensis. The sequence goes on from PISX010028013.1 coordinate 1,788, forward strand.
TTCCTTCTCTATGCATCTTAGGGAAACAGAAAGATAGTTTTGAACAGAGAGCTCCCCCAGTTCTATCGGCCATATACATAATTCACTTTTTTTTTTTATCATGAAAAAACTGTATTTAGATCTAGCCAGCTGAACTCAGTTTAGATGATCCCAATTTTGCTGGCAACATCCAAAGCATCATAGTCAGGGGCCAGTCGAACGTATGCCTTCTTCTCTCCATCAGGCCTGATTAAGGTGTTGACCTTGGCTACATCAATGTCATAGAGCTTCTTCACAGCCTGTTTGATCTGGTGCTTGTTGGCCTTGACATCCACAATGAACACAAGTGTGTTGTTGTCTTCTATTTTCTTCATGGCTGACTCAGTAGTCAGGGGGAACTTGATGATGGCATAGTGATCAAGCTTGTTTCTCCTGGGGGTGCTCTTTCGAGGGTATTTGGGCTGCCTTCAGAGATGCAGAGTCTTGGGTCGTCGGAACGTAGGTGATGTGCGGATCTTCTTTTTTTTGTGACTGTGGATGCCTTTCAGCACCGCTTTCTTGGCCTTCAAAGCCTTTGCTTTGGCTTCGGCTTTGGGAGGGGCAGGGGCTTCCTTCTCAGCTTTTGGTGCCATCTTCGTAAAAGGGATCCATAATTCACTTCTTAAAAGCTGCTGACAAACGGCAAAATTCATTTTAGCGCCGGCCTACCATAAATTTATTTGCTTGTTAATGCAGCTTCCCCAGTTCATGTTTTTGCTAACTAGGAGCATTGAAATGTCAATCTGTCCTGAGGGGTGTATCAACCTCATGATCTGAACTCAGTAACAAGATTAGAGTATGAACTGCTCAAAAGCACACACTATCTCAAGAATCAAGGCATGCTGGAATCCTAATATCAAAGAATCTTACAATAATAGAACAAGATTTGTAGAATCATAGACTAATATTCTCTCAGAAGTGGATGGAACCTTAGGGCTTATCCCATCTTGTGTTGTTTTTGTCTTTCCGCCACTCCCCCCAGCTCCATAACCTTAGTTTCCTTTTATATGGTATTGATATTTAGGGATGGATGAATTAAAAATCTGGAATTATCTTAATGGCATCCCATTGGAAGACAGAGAAGAAGAGATGGATAAAGTAGCATAATTCAATTTCACTGAGAGGCACTTGGTACTAAAAACAAAGTCATAAATAGAACATGATTCATCAAAATCACTGTAGCAGGTTGTTGTTTGTTTAAGGTTGTCTTTGTCTGTATTTCCTTATTTTGGCAGAAGGCCTTTGCTTTTCCTTTTGAGAATCATCCCTCCTCAACACTCTGATACTATCTAAGAGGGTTGATCAAAACCCCTGGCCCCAGCCTGACAATTGGCTTATTTCATCTCTCCAGTCATAGTTCATGAATAAGCATGGGACCCCAGTTAATCAAATGAGAGTGAACACTGGACTTTGCTAAAACATGTAGAAAAGAAGTACTATCTTTTCCCTTGAGTTGCTGATCTAAAGAAATGCTAGCCTGACGTAGTAATAACCTTCTGTCCATCTTATAATAAAAGCCTGATTGAGAATGATGTTACCAGGGAGAAAAGCAAAACCAAGATGCTGAAAGACAAAAGCCTGGGGAGTCAGAGATAGGGATACTCCATAGTCCTCACCTCCCATATTAAGGCAGGGCTCACTTATGTCTGGCAAGGTCAGGTCAATGCTCTCTGAATAGAAGTGATGTACCCTCTGAGGGTACAGATCTAAAGAGGAGGTAGTTAAGGTTCACCTGGGTGGCTCAGTTGGTTAAGATCAGACTCTTGATCTTGGTTTAGGTCATGATCTCAGGGTGGTGAGATCAAACTCCATGTCGGGCTCCATGCTGGGAGTGGAGCCTGTTTGGGATTCTCTCTTTCCCACTCCCTTGGCCCCTCCCTGTTTGCACATGCTCTCTCTAAAATAGATAAATTCTTAAAAAAAAAAAAAAAGTAGCTAAAAGTTAAACATACAACTGCCATGTGACCCAGTCATTCTAATCCCAGGTATTACCCATGAGAAATGAAGGCATATGTCCATACAAAGACTTGTACCCAAATATTCACAGCACCTTTATTCATAACAGCCCCAAACAAATCCAAATGTTTATCAATAAATAAATGACTTAAAAATATTGTAATGTGTTTTTAAGATGGAATATCACCCAGCAATTTAAAAGAAAAACATTATTAATACATACAACAGCGATGAATCTCAATTATGCTGAGTTAAAGAAGGCAGACAAAAAATGCAAGAGGAATGATTCCATTTGTAAAAACTTCTAGAAAATGCAAAATGATCAATAGTAACAAGAAAGTAGGTCAACAGTTGCTTAAGGACAGAGGTGAAGGACAAGGATTGAGTTAGGAGGGATTATAGATGGGTATGATTAGGCTTTTGGGGGTTTGTTTTCTTGATTGTGGTGATGGTGACTGGTGATGTATGGTCAAAATGTATCAAGTTGTACAATTTATATATATGTAGTTTATTGTAAGTGGATTTGCTGCAGTAAAGCTGAGTAAACAAGAGAAATAAAGCCTATATTAGCCTGAGTCCCCTAGTAGGGCAGAAGACCCCTCCCAGCAGTAACTAACCTATATTAGAAAGAAGTTTTGCTGCAATAATGCTGTATATAATAAATCATTCCATAATTCAGTGCTTTAGGCATTGACCAGCTACTGTCACATTCACAGGTTTGTGTATTGCAGCTTGGGTGGGGTAGCCTAGACTTTAGCATCCAGACTGAAGGTTGGTTTCATGTCTGTTCCATGTATATTTTACTCTTCTTAGAGCAGTAGCTGTACAGGCCAGGATGTCTGCTCAATGTGTCCCAGTCTGGGGCCAGACGATTGGTAATAGCTACCTAAGCCATATTATTTTCATGGCGGGTCACATGGGTATGGGAGCCCAAGCCAAAATGGATAACCATATGTATGACCTCTACTCATGTGATATCTGCCAATGTTTCACTGGCCAAAGCAAGTCATGGTCAAGTCCAACTTCCATGGGGTAGAAAACAGACTCAGTCACAACGGGAGAGGATAAGAAGTCAAGATTTATTTAACAATAACTTACATGATCACATAGATGTACCATATGCCAACAAACAAACCTTTGAATGTTAAGCCAATCACATACCTGGAGGTTCTTTAACACATGAACTTGTGCCCATGCTAAGAACTTCAGATGTGAACTTGGATCCAATGGTAACTGTAAGTTTCTGTTTTGACAGCCAACACATTTTATTTACTCAGCCCTGTCTGAGTTAGATTTCTCTCACATGAGCCAAAAGTATCCTTACTATTAAAAATTATGCAGAACAGGGGTGCCTGGGTGGATCAGTGGGTTAAGGCCTCTGCCTTCAGCTCAGGTCATGATTCTGGAGTCCTGGGATTGAGCCCCACATTGAGATCTCTGCTCGGCAGGGAGCATGCATCCCTCTCTCTCTCTCTCTCTGCCTGTCTCTCTGCCTACCTGTGATCTCTGTTTGTCAAATAAATGGATAAAATCTTTTAAAAAAATCATGCAGAACAATGACTAGCAAAGAGCAGAGTTCAGTAAAACAAATCATATCTATATCAGTTGGGCACTGACTGTGTGCCAGTTGCTTCACATTAATTATTTCACTTAAGCCTCAGTCATATTCAGCAAGGTTGGTATTATATACTAGGCTTTTAATGAAAACAACAACAACAACAAACAAACAAAAAACAAAAAAACAAGATGCATTGTCTCGTGAAAAAGACAGACTCAAGAAGCAAACCTAGATCTGTCAAAACCAGGACCTATACTTTTTCCTGATTTCTCATGTTTTTGCTCATGAGAAAATCAACATAACATGGCACCAAAGGCATTTACAATATTTCTCTGTCTCCAGACAAAGCTGAAATTCATTTCTTTCTGAGATCCAACATCTATTGCTTGTTTTAACTCTCTCCTACATCCTCCTTCAACTTCAATTGTTGTCAGTCTTTATCCTTAGTCCAAAAAAATTCTTTCTCAGTCTGAACAATGTGGTGAGAAAGTAGTAGATGTGCTACTGGGCAGCATGACTTTGAATCCCTGATCTCCCATTTCGTAGTTGTGAGAGCTCTAGAAAACTACTTAAACATTCTTCCTTTATAAAATGAGGAAAAAAAAATCATTTCCTGCTTACCTGATTTGACAGTTAAATATGATAAAGTAAAAGAAAATTATAAACCATTAAGTACTTTAAATATTATATAGAATCTGTATTTTCTTTTTTTTCTTTCTTTCTTTTTTATTTGACAGACAGAGATCACAAGTAGGCAGAGACAGGCAGAGAGAGAGAGGAGGAAGCGGCTCCCCACTGAGCAGAGAGCCCGATGCGGGGCTCGATCCCAGGACCCTGGGATCATGACCTGAGCCGAAGGCAGAAGCTTTAACCCACTGAGCCACCCAGGCGCCCCTAGGATCTGTATTTTCATCATAATTAAAGTTACTAATGATTCAGAGGAACTAATCTCTATTGGTAGAATCTTAGCTGTTATAACAGGTGGTGCTGGGGTGGGGATTTACAGCTAGAGGAGGATGTTCCTGCCAAATGACACTTAATTTAGACCACACAGACAGACACTGTATCTGCCTCCATATAAGATAGTCACCTTTGCTACATGTGGTAGACTCAATACCACTTCTAGCTGTAAGGTCTCTAATTACCCAGGGCTTTCTCCAGCAATCTCCAGCCCACTCCATGACCATCAAAAGATCCCCCAACACTGGCTGTGATGCTTTTTCTTTTCTCTAAGAGGTCTTTATTAACTCCTCTGCCTCTGCTGGGTCCTGGAGGCAACGTAGGTGATTAATGGCTCCTGAATTATGATCCAACCAGAAAGACTGTTGGTGGAAATTTATACTCAGAGCAGTAAGCTAGAATTCTTTCAACCCAGGTACTTGACATTCATTGCACAATTTAATTGTAAAGAGTAGTAGTTAATGAGAGCACAGGGGAAGAGGGTGAAATAGGAGCTGAGGTATGGGCTGAAGGCCAGTGCTCTCAGCAGGGAAGTTACACCAGGGGTGGGGGATGGGGTTGAAGCACAGAGTGGACAAATTACAGCATTGGAATGGGATTTTCATCATTATCATATCTGTCAATAAGAAAGCAAGGGTGCCTGGATGGCTCAGTGGGTTGAGCCTCTGCCTTTGGCTCAGGTCATAATCTTGGGGTCCTGGGATGGAGTCCTGTGTCAGGCTCTCTGCTCAGCGGGGAGCCTGCTTCCCACCCCCCACCCCTCCACCTGCCTCTCTGCTTACTTGTGATCTCTGTCAAATAAATAAATAAAATCTTTAAAAAAAAAAGAAAGGGAAGGCACAGAGACTAATAAGATAATAGCAGCAAAAACAATTGCCTTTTTGTTTTAGTACTTTCTATGAACCAACCCCTAGGTAGGAAACTATACGAGTACCAAAGTTAATCTCAAAAGCAATATGGTGAAGTTAGGTTTCATCATCTTTATTTTACACATGAGAAATTTGGGGCTCAGTGAGATCAAGTAACTTGTCCAAGATCATGTAGCAAGGTCTTGGCTCTGAGATTATAAATAGGGACTGTATGGACTTTGCAATCTCTGCTCCTTCCAGTGCTTCTGTGACATGGCTTCTACTGTGACTCTTCACTGCTATCACCAATGTAGAGTTTACTATATGCCAGGTACTGTGTCTGTGTCTTATCACTACTGTGCTCATTTTATCAATGAGGAAATTCGCACTTAGTATGGGTAAGTAATGTGCACCAAGCCTCATCCTGAGCAAGTGGCAGGACTGGAATTCAAGACCAGTTCTGCCTGACTCTTTGGATGATTATCTTAGTCACTGCTATACCCAGCTACAGCTGCCATTAAAAACCAACACTGTGACCATATCCAAACCCCATCTTTTAAGATATGCATGTCTATTGTTACACTACCTACAGATTGGGATGAAATAAATTGGGGGCAACAAGGCAGAATGTATAAAAGGACGTGCTGTCTCTGTTACCACTGCACCAACATAGTCCATCCAATGGCATGAATGAAACCCTATTTTGGTAGTTGACCATGAAATTTATCAAGTCCATGGAATCCACAAGGATCCTGAGTCCAAAGTTAAAGAGTCAACCACATCTTATACTGGAAGAACCCTGCTGCTTAATGAAACTATGCTGTCTTCGAGCTGATTGAAAAATTGAATGAAACAGGCTGCCAAGATGCCTGCAAACCTCTGAGCTGAGCTAAGCTAAGCTTCCCTGTGTAAATAAATTGCAAAAATAAAGTATCTTTTTTACTTGCATATAAAAACAAGCAAATGAATGTCTTTTGCATAATTGCTACAAAGGGCCCCAACCAACCATTTCCATTTGCAATTTCATATTTCAATAAAGTTTTATTTATTTTCATTTGCAAATGTATTTGCTGCTTGTGCAGATAAGCCTCATCACTCTGACTGGTGCCAGATTGTTGGGAGGAACTTCCATGCCTGAAAATGGCCTTTTTGCTGACCAGGAGACCTCTGAGCTTGTCTCCTTGCCTTCCCTTTCCCACCTGTCCCTGCCTATTATTGTATTTATAAATTTATTCCTCTCCAATTACCCAATTGCCCTCTTTCCTGGAGGCTGGAAATGTGCAAGCATCTATCCATTCAATAATGGAATACTATGTGCCAAGAGCTGTTCTAAATACTAGAAATACAGCAGTAACAAAACAGACATGAAAACTTACATTCATGGAATGAAAGATCCAGACAAAAATGTGTGTTTGTTCAGGGTAGGTGTTTGAGGGGAGGCATAAACAGTGTTACAGCATCCCATGATAGTGGGCAAAGCACGTGTGTAGGTCCTGATAGGGAAAAATCTTGTTGTCCTACCTGACCTACCTGGACCTGAAATTGGGAGACGTATGTGGCTGGAATGGAGTGGGCAAGGGAAGAATGGTGGGAAAGGAGTCTAAAAAGGAACCAGGAGCTAGAGACCATGGGGGATCTTGCAAACTAGCAGGTATATGAGAAATAGCATGTTGCAATGGAAACAAACAAACTAAAAACTCAAGTTCCAAGAAGCATTTCTTTGGCAGGGCAGAAGAAATTCTTTTGGAAAGGTATTTGCATACCAACTGGATGTCTAAGTTCTTATCACTTACACTTCTTATTCTCCAGTATCTGTAAATTGTGGTAGAAGTACAATTGATGTGACTGAGGATCCTTGAATGCTCAAATCCAATCTTGACCCAGCCAATGCCCATGGGAGCTCCAAGGAAAAAGTATTTCCCTAGAGAACAGAGAGGGAGGAAAGTGCACTCCTGATTTTCTTTATTCAAAACCCCAAGGGGTTCCAGGATGGGCTAAGCTGGGCCACAGAGGTGGCTACTTTTGTCTGTGCCAAGGTTATCACTACTATGATGAGAAAAGGCAAGTCTAAGGAGAAAATCAAGAAACAATATATCATAGTTAAAATATATTCTTTTTAAGTCTGAGAGCTTAGATGATCTAATTTGTCAGCATATGGAATTTCCTTGGCTCTGTATACTTTCTGGGTGAGGGTTGGGCAATTTAAACTTTACCTTTTTTATGGAAGGAAGATAGAAAAAAAATGGAAGGGGGAAGAAATAGGGTAGATAAGAGAAAGAAAACATTTGCTCCCCAGATCACAGAGAACAATGCTCATCCCAGGCCTCCAAGGATGAGGTTAATAACCAATAACCCCTTAGAAGCAGCTCTAGAGCCATCTCATATCTTGGTCTAACTTTCCCTTTGGAAATACTTGGGCCTTGTAGTTTTCATCAAATCAGAGGATGAAGGAAAACTCAAGAGGCAAATACTAGAATTCATGCTATTAAGGCAGATGAGAGCTTATACAAATCATTAGGAAAATTAAAGATAAGGGGCCTGATTTCTATCTAAGTTTGTAGAAGAACCCATTACAAAAAAAGAACTTGTCCAGTTTTAGTATCACCAAAGAAAAGAACAAGTACAATTTCTTTAAATTGTTAATTATTATTACTAGTTGAATATATCACTAAATGCTAAAATGGCATAAGGAAGACTTTCAACCAGCATTGGGGCCCCAGATTTATGGAATGCTGAAAAAAAACATCAAGGGGCAATTTCATTGAGTTCCTGCCTCCATTTTGCAGGTGAATACATTTGTGATCATATTAGAACAGAATTAGAACCCAGCTGATTCAGATTCCCTGGCCAGGGTTGTCTCAATAGTACCATATCCCTCCTTCCAAGAAAGGCTAGGACATAAGGCATGAGGCATGGTGTTTGGAGTTTTTCCAAATGGTTGGAAGCTTGGCCCACGCTACCTCAATATGGAGCTGCTTACTTGGTGATGAATGCTGTGTCTATGGCAGTTACCATCCAGTGCTTATGCAACAGGACAGTAATTTATGGCTGTTACATGTCTGGATTGGACAGAGGAAGAAGGCCAAATTCAAGGCCTAAAGATTTGGCTTTCTTTGGCTTTAGCTAATAGTACTTATCTCTCTTTGCTATAACCACCACTAGATTTCCCGCAAACTCATTTCTACTCTTCACATGTTGCTTTCCTCAATCTCTCTCTCTCTCTCTCTATCTCTCTCTTCTCTGCTTAAATTCCAAAGATCCCTGCTAACCAACCTACCTGGACCTCAAAGATAAGGGAATAGAAGGGAGGGTGACATTATTTAGGTAACTTTAATATACTAGGCATTGGGCTAAATACCTGTCTTTCTATTTAAGCTGCACAATAATGCTGTTAGCGGAAGATTACCCTCATAGGCAAATGAGGAAATTTGTGCAGAGTTGAAGAAGTTGGTACATAATAAAACTAGAATTCAAATTCAGCTCCATCTGACTCCCCAAGTGTGCTCTTTCCATGTATCCTCATTTACATTACCACTCTTCTTCTTCTGTCCAATTGGTCTCCTTGCCCCTTGTTGTGGGTATACGTGATAGCATATTTATTTAATAAACACTGAGATTCTATTATGTGCTAAAAATTTAAAAATCAAAAAATATGGAATGGAGTGTCTACTCTCAAGCAGATCACAGTTAGTATACATATCTATGTATGCTTGGGGCTTTGGACAGATAAAGAATGTATTATTAAGTACATCTTAAGACAGAATGTTTATTCATTCATTTGTTCTTTCTTTCAGCAAATGTTTATTAAATAACTATTTTATGCCAGGCTTTATACTGTGCCAGTGTCTATCAATTCTGGCTGCATTTTAGAATAACCTAATGCACTTAAGGGGGGCCTGACTGGCTCAGTCAGTTGAATGTCCTGTCCTGTTCTTGGTTTCAGCTCAGGTCGTGATCTCAGGGTCGTGAGAGTGAGCCCCATGTTATTAGGATCCACACTCAGTGGGGAGTCTGCTTGAGATTCTCTCCCTCTCCCTCTGCCCATCCCTCCACTCATGTGGCCTCTCTAATAAATAAATAAATCTTTAAAAAATAATAACCTAGAGGACTTAAGAAAAAAAAATAAATCCCTGGATCAACTAACAAATTCTATTTAATTGACATAGGATGGGACCCCAGAATCACTATATTTTAAAAACCTCCTGGGGTTTTGTACTATGTAGCCAGAGGTGAAAAACACTCTTCCAGACTCCAGAGATACAAGAGCAAACAAAGGGGAGAAAAAGCACTCAAGGAATTCATAAGACATACATCTTTGTTGTTCAGGTGAAAAAAGTGGTAGATAACCCAGGAAAGAGGAAGTTGAGGCTGGAATGGCCAGATTGCACAATAAATCATCTTGGGCCTTAAATTCAAAGGATTTGAAAGAGAGGGAAGACATAAAAACTGGGGTACCTTCACATTCTACATTTCTGCAATCTGGGCTGAGTAGAGGGATTCACCGTCCTAAGTAAGAGTTTTAATCAGATAGGCCAGTAAGTTAGAGTTTTAATCCAATAGGTCAGTAAGTTAGACTTTACTTTTCTGAGACTAGGGGTCATTCATTTATTTCACATCAGTTCACCTTCAGAGTACTGGGTCAAAAGACGATGGGAAGGAGAGTTGAGAATTTTCTCCATAATCTTATTAAGAAGTTGGCTTTCACACTATATCAAACCAACACAGAGGACCAAGTGAGCATCTTTAAATGTCTTCCAGTTTTGCTCTCATTCATACCATGACTTTCATTGTGTTGTGTTGATGTTAGTCAAGGCTTTGGAATCAGACAGATCTGGGTTTTTAGCTCCAGTTTAGGTTTGACTAACTGGGTGGCCTTGAGCAGATGATGTCATCTTTCAGTGCTTCAGCTTCCCCATTTATAACGTGGAGATTAAAATACTATCCACTTTCTGGAGTTCTCATCAAGTTCGAAGAAGATAATGTACCTAATTTTCTGGCTTAGAATAAGTGGCGCTTAATATTAGCTGTCAGTCTTATTACCTCATTTTTTTTGTTATTAGTACATAACTTTGTATATAAGTAAATGTGTTCAAATAAGGAATGTGACTAGTGAATATGTGAGTGCAAGTAAATGAGATATATGCATTTAATATACTATAATAACACTATATGGGAAGCACTTTCCCACATTTTTATAAATATTAACTTCTCACAAGCTCTGTGAGGGTACTATATATTTTTACATTTTATTATAGAAAAATTTTTAGAGAATATTTGTAATTTATAATGAATGTCCATGGACCTGTCTCCCATCCTCAGCAATTATCAACATTTGGCCAATCTTGTTTATCTATGAAATTTTACTTATCTTTCTGGAATATTTTAAGACAAACTTTAAGGCATCATGCCATTTTACCTATGAATATTTTAGTATTATTCTCTAATGGCAAAGAGTCTATCTACCTATCTACCACAATGCTATTATTACACTGAATGAAATTAACAATAATTCTTTAATATCAAGGACTCAATCATATCAAAATTTCCTCAACTGCCTCAAAGATTTTTTTTTTTTACAGTCTGTCTGAATCAGGCCAAAATCCACACAATGAATTGGCTCGTATCTCTTAAGTTTCTCTTTTCCTGCAATAGTCTGAAAGAGTATAATTCTCACTTCATATAACAGATAAGGAAGTTAAAGTACAGAGAGGTCAAGTCAGGTGCTGAAGGTCACACAGCTAGATGAATGACTATCACTATCTGTAACAGGAGAACATGTTTTGGATATATAGAGTGTTTCTCAGAGGGAGATGCTCAGTGTCCCCACCTTCAACCCCCTCTGCCTATCTCCAATGCCTGAAAGACTGGGTGGTATCGATTTTATCTTCAACCTGTCTCTAACTTCCTACAAACTACTATAGGGATTCTCTAGTCAAATATCTGGTTCCAACTCCCTCCAAAAGGTGAGGGAGAAGGGGATCTAAAATCTCTCCTCAGATTTTTGTAGATGTAATGGTGTATGTGAAGTTTAGAAAAACAAATGCCATTGGCTCTAGATCTTCTTATTCATTCATTTATTCATTCTCGGCATTTTTTCAGGCTCCCTGTGGACTTTGCACTAGGAGCTCTAGATACACAAGGGGACAAGAAAGTTTCTGTCCTCGAGGCAATCCTAGTCTAGTGTATATGATGGGGTTGAGGAAGGAGGGGTTGCAAAGACAGTTCTAGTGCAGTAAGAAGTACTGTGTTAGAGGGGGAAAAGAGTACTATCAAAACATCTGCTCTTATAAGGAGGTACTTCTAAAAGTGAGCCTTTACAAGTGAGTGCTGATTAGAGAGCAGGAGAAATGGGAAAAGAAACATATAGGCAGAGGGAACAGCAAGATGCAGGGGTAGAAGAAACTCGGGCTGATCTAGTTTCTTGAAGTGATGTGGTCTAGCTCGAGCACAAACGTGAGAAGGGAGAAATGTAGAGGTTTGTGGTTATAGAGGGTAGTAGGGGATGATGGGTATCAAAGGCCATGTCAAAGAGCCTTTTGTTTTGAAGGCAATCTCTTGAAGGGATATATGGAAGAAGAGACATGGCCAGATTTGCACCTGAAATTTCCTCTGGATAATGATGGTTGTTGAAAGAGTTTGGAAACCAGGAGGCTAGGCGATAGCAGTGAGAGAGGTGATGAGGAAATGAAAACCTTATCAATTAGAATATGGAGATGAAAGGGTAGCCTTGGAGGGGTCCCTGCATTCTAACTGGCTTCTCAGTTTCTTGGCTCCAGAAACTCTACCTTACCTCTACCCCAAAAAGGTTATGGGGTTCTGAAAGAAACATGGTATAAGGAATGAAAGTAAAACAAGGGGGCAGATGATATGGATTTTTGCCCTGCCTTCACCACTTTCAAATTGTGCCCTGTGGACATGTTGCTTTACCTTGCGGACCTGTTGTGTCCTTGACTATACAGTGGGACCGTGACAGCTACATTCATTTCCTCAGAATTCATGGGAGAGTTGAATCAGTCACACCACAGTGAAGCAATCTGTAAGCTTTAAAGATCTTTATAATTAGGCATTGTATTCTGGATTCTCTGAACCACTCTCAAACCACAAGTAGTATCTGTATGGACAAATAGAGGGTTGGGGCTCCAGCAGATTCCATTCTGGGAGAGGCTTTAAAATCCCTTCTATGAGCTTATAACGTGCTAGCAAATCCAATCTTGAACTATCCTCATAGGCCACATATTTGTCTTTCCCTAGTTTTGCTGTCACATCAGTTTCTGATCGGAGATACAATTTGAGTGGTGAAGCGACTTTGGAAAAGACATGAGTGCAGTCAGCAGAGGAGGGAGGAGGTTGAGGGAGAGAAAGGGAGCTGCTGTAACTCACCCTTGTTCTGGCTGGGAGTCTGAATATGAAAAGTAAGCAGAAACTCAATTAGTAACCCCTGAACTTGCCCCATGTTATCTCTGAGAACACACACCCTCTTCCATCCTATGCCTCCACAGGAGAGCAGGCTTCCTGTCAAGCTAGGGCAAGGAAGGATGCAAACCCAGAGGAAACAGAGAATAAAGGAACTCATGGCTGTTGCCGCATTCTCCAGCATCTCCAATTCAGGGCTTTCTGGAAGGATTAGGTGGTTTCTATCTCTGAGAGCTTAAAAGGGGTAATTACTCCTATTACATTCAGAGTTTCTTTTCATTAGTGCCTACTATGTGCTACTCAGTCATTCCTTTCAACGTTTTATTAGGTGTTGGTATTACTGTCCCTATTTTACAAATAAGAAACTCAAGTTCAGAAAGGCAAAATAGCCATCCAGCTACCGAACAAAGTATCAAGGACAGCTCATGCCTTCCACTCATTCAATTCTCAAACTACTATGATTCTTTTCCCTGTGAGTTGGATTACTATTCTTCCCTGTTTCCCTCCTTGCAGTGCCTCTCCCAGTCAGAGGATTAGGCTCTGTGTTCACTGAAGGCAGACTTAGCAATGTGGCAGGTGAGTGGGACTGACAGGTGTCACTGTGAAGCAGAAGCTCTAAGATTCTGTCTGCTCTGTCATATCATATCCCTTTTTTCTTTACCATTAGACCAACAAAGTCCCAGATCTAGGTGCCCAGTCAACCTGGGTCTCAAAGTAAACACAATACAGTGGAGAGTCAGAGCCATATGCTGACATATTAGAAAAGAACCCTGAGATTTAGGGATGACTTGGTACACAGTGTAGCCTAGCCTAAACCAACTAATGTACCATTTAAAGGAAATGAACACTGGCCAGCAGTTCAGTGTCTTACATTAATTTGTCATGGTTATTTCCTATTTCACAATCTGAATTGCATGTTGATGGGATTCCAAACCCTCTCACAAGAATTGGACCGTAGCTAGATGGAGCCTACACAGGTTGCCATGTAATAATTATTTTGCTTGGTTATTGTAAGCTACTGCAGACAGCTTTCAATTTTTTCTACTTGTAGAAATAAAAGTTGTTTTGCTCTGAAAGGAAAAAAAAAGAAAGAAAGGGTGGGGGGATGAAGTTAAGAGAGGTTAAGTAGGTGCCCAACTACTGAGTAGTAAAGCCGAAACTTGAGGTCAGCTGTGTCTTACTATAAATTGCGTGACCTTGACCACTGTATTACTCTTCCTCTGTAGTTCGGGTTCCATATAACTTTCCTATATTTTATAGTGACTGCTTTAAAACAACAACAGGTAATTTTAATACATTGAAGAGTGGCAAGTTCCTCAGGAAGGGAAGTGGGATGGTTAGGGCAGTGATGTGTAATTTCAGAGAACATACAATTCATCTGGGAAATTTTGTTAAAATGAAAATACTAATATGTCAGGGGTAGGACCTGAGATTCTGCATTTCTTTCCTCCCCCCCCCCACCTTTTAAAAAAAAGATTGTATTTATTTGTCAGAGAGAGAGAGAGCACAAGCAGGGGGAGAGACAGGTAGAGGGAGAACCAGGCTCCCTGCTGAGCAAGGAGCCTGATACAGGACTTGATCCCAGGATTCTGGGATCATGACCTGAGCTGAAGGCAGAGGCTTAACCCACTGAGCCACCCAGGAGTCTCTGAGATTCTGTACTTCAAACAAGGTTTCAGATGAAGCTCCTGTTGTTGGTGCTTGGACCACTCTTTGAGCAGCAAGCTTAGGGGATGCCCATTAGCTCTCCATGGTGATGACAGAAAGGTGAAATTAAGTAGTATTGCATGGCAGTTTAGAATATATAGATAGCACTGGGACTAGGGTCAGGTGAGCAAGGCAGTAGGGACCTAAAATTTAAGAAGGCAAAACAGAGCAAGTGCTTATCTTATGCGCCAAGAACCCCGAGAGTGAGAGCCACCTAGTTTAATGCTATAATTTGTTTCTAAGTTGATTTTAACTCAGTTTGAAAACTGAGCTAAGACACAGCCCAAGAGTGTCCTTGTATTTTAACTTTGCATCAGTTCTAATGTCACTGATCACCATCAGCTATTCCCAGGAAGATGTTCTTAACAACAGTACAAATACATATTCTTTTCTAATCAGAAAAAAAAAGTTCAAAATCATGCCATGCTTCAGTTAGCTTTACATTTGAAATAGATTATTATTAATTTTTGGTTTAGGTGTTTATTTCTAGAATTTCTAATTATGTTTATCTTTTGTTCTATCCTTTTATTATATCTTCAAGTTTTTCCAAGCTTGTAGTTATGCAGTAATGTCTATCAAATCAAGCCCACCATAAATATCCCATTTTCTAAACTGAGCTTTAGACTGTAAGTGACTTATTTCTTTTCATCTGTAAATTGTATCTAAGTCTGAAAGCTTTAGTTTAATGCCCTAAGTCACTTATAGTCTAAAGAGAAAACTTAAAGTCACCAACTTTGGGGCCACTGTTGTCCAATGACCGCTAAGGCTTTCCAAGAAGCAACAACCAATCCCCTTATCACAGAGACCAACATCCCCCTTCCTTACTCAGTAGACTACATGAGAAGAGGACTATGGTAGTGAAAGTGATGGGGGTAATCAGAGTTATCTGAGCTATTGTTGGCCTTGTGAAAAATATTATTTCCTTGATACATAGTTTTTTCCCTACCAATGAAAAGGAAAACCTTAAGAAGGAAAGGCAAAGGAAATTCTCAGTATCCCCCAGACAGACAGACAGACTGACTGACTAAATAAATAAATATTTGGAATGCCTACAAGAGAAGACTGGCCTATTCCTACCCCAATAGATAAAGGACACAGAACCTGCATGAACACCTGAGATTTGGAGAGGGATTCATATCTGTTTCCTACTGGGCAGGACAATTCTTCCTTCAGCGAAAGTACATCTATGCACTGTACATCTATGCACATCTGTACATCCTCTGTACATCTATGCACACCCTAGCTTATGGCTCAGTTTGTCTCAGTGAACAGTCCTATCTGATCCTGAACAGTGTTTAACTTCTCTTAGCCATCATGCCCCTCTTGTTTTCTCGTCCCTCTCTTTCTTCCTTATCTTTGCTTAGGTTTTCTGCATTTAAATACTCCCTTTTATTATAACAGGGATCTCTGGCAGAAGGTGATATGTCCCCCCGTAATTAATGTGTTGAAACCCTACCTCCAGTAAGATGATATTTGGAGGTGGGACCTTTGGGAGATAATTAGGGTTAGATTATGTCATTGAAGGCAGGGCACTCATGTTAGCATTACTGTCCTTATAAAAAGGAGAGGCGATCCTGTGCCTTCCTTAATGCACTTGATGTTATGAGCACTGGGTATTATATATAAGACTGATGAATCATTGACCTTTGCCTTTGAAACTAATAATACATTATATGTTCAAAAAAAAAAAAGGAAGAAAGAAAGAAAAAGAAGTAAGAGAAGACACAGGATCTTCCTGTTTGTACACACCAAGTAAAGGTCACATGAAGACATAACTAGAAAGGGGTCCCTCACTGAGAACCCAACTGTGCTGGGTCCCTGATCTCTTGATTTCAGCTTTCCAATCTCCAGAACTTTGAGAAATAAATATTTGTTGTGGAAGCCATCCAGGCGATGGTAAACTGTTATTGCAGCCCAAACTGGCTGAGACAGAAGGGGAGGTTGATATGTGGTTTCTGTCCGCTATTTTGAATGGCAGGTCTCTCCCATAATATTGGGTTGTGCTTCTATCATTTGATGTTTACCTACACATAGTTGTTTATTCTTTACATAAGAGACAGAATGATCAGAAGGAAGAGAATGGGCTTAAAAATTTTACAGAACTGGTTTAAAT
The DNA here is from genome assembly GCA_004024625.1 of Mellivora capensis. Taxonomy (NCBI): domain Eukaryota; kingdom Metazoa; phylum Chordata; class Mammalia; order Carnivora; family Mustelidae; genus Mellivora; species Mellivora capensis. Next base: position 18,361 of record PISX010028013.1, read on the forward strand.
CCTGGCTCTGTCATTTACATAATCTTGGGAAAATTTAAGTTTTCCTTTTCTGGATATGTTGATAATAATAGCATTAATAATGGTAACAACACAAAGTCAATAACAATGCTAGCACTGGTTCTGTCATGAATAGATATTGGATATTTTAAAAACCTACTCTGGTCATTAATTCACTTAATGAGTGTATATTAAGTACCCACTATGTGCCTGGCACTGGGATGGGCAGTAAAGATCCTGCAATGAACTAAAGAAATATTGTCTGTACCCTCATAGAGGTATTGGTCTGGTGTAGGCATTGGCAAACTTACTACACAGCCTCTGACCTAAATCCTGCCCTTGGCCTTTTTTACAGTCTTTGAGCTAAGATGGTGTTAACATTTTTTAAAAAAGTAAATGTGACAAAGATTTGTATGTAGCTCACAAAGCTTAAAATATTTACTACCTGGCTTTTTGCAAGAGTTTACCTGTCCCTAGTCTAATGGAACATGTAGACATAGAAAGCCTTCAATAAGTGCTTTTCACATACCAATTCTTGGTCTGAAGTTCCTTGCATGGGTTTCTGATTAATTTCTGTATTCCTTCAATTCCCCACAGGCTTAATGTTGCCCTTGTAATAAAAATCAGATTTTTCAGATGGTTATAGGCTTTACATGGGTGACCCACATACCTCTTTAGCCTCTCCTAATTACACCCTTTTGTACCCCTGCCACACTGGATTTCTTTCTGTTCAGCAAATATTGCACACATGCCACAGCCCAGAGTATTATTACTCTTCACTCCCCCTGGTCAGCTAACTTGCTTCCTACTTTTCCTCAAAATTCAACTCTAGGGTCACTTCCTTTTTTTTTTTTTCAGTATTTTATTTATTTATTTGACACAGAGAGAGACACACACAGAGCGAGAGAGGGAGCACAAACAGGGTGAGTGGGAGAGGAAGAAGCAGGCTTCCCGCTGAGCAGAGAGACAGAGGCTCAATCCCAGGACCCTGGGATCATGACCTGAATCAAAGGCAGCCGCTGCTTAATGACTGAGCCACCTAAGTGCCCCTAGGTCACTTCCTTTTGAGCAAATTTCCGTGACCGCTCCTTGCTAGTTCAGTACCCTCCCACACCTGTTTATTTGTTCTCATGGCTCCTGATACTTAAGGTAATTTTATATTGTCACTTGTGATTATTGTTGGCTCCACAAGTTAGTTTTGTGACGGCAGGGGCTATAGGCCTTTTGTTTATTATTTTATCTCCAGGATCTGGTATCCTTGCTTAGTACTCAGTAAGTGGTACATAAATGAAAGAATGAATGAATGAGTCAATGTCATGGTTGTTGAAAAGAAATAGATCAGAAAGCATATAGGATTCTTGCAACATGGGAGTGCTTTCCTTTCCCAGGCAAATATGCCCCCAAATGGAGTTTCTGTGGCTCCATTTAAATAACCCCTCATTCTCTTTGTATAATTAATGGAGGCCCAGTGAGCTGTTTATGCTGATACATCATCTGCACCACACAGCAAATGCATTTATTACAGTGCTATCTGGGCCAAAGCTAATGAAAGATTTGCAAATGTCCTGATTTACAAAGAGAAAATTGGTTCACCTGAATGACAAGGTTTGTATGTGAAGGAATGTTCTTCTTTGCAATTTTCTATCTGTGTTCTGAGAAGTATAAAATTCCTAAGGAAATACACATCAGCAGTCCCCTCAAGAAGGCAAAGACCAGAGGTCACCTTGGAGGAGGATTAAGGTTCTGAGATCAACATTACTTCAATGGGATCCTCATGTGAGCTTCACGATGCCTGAGAACACTCAGAAATTGCACAGTATTGTATGTTTGCATATTATTCTAGGAAAAAAATTAAAGATCAGGTTCTCACTGGAGTCTGTATCACCCCAATAGTTGAAAGCTAGAAATCGAAGGAAATCCAGGGTTTTCCTATTTTTGCATTTGTTTTTTTTTTTCTTTTTAATTAACCCAACATGGGACTTGAACTCACAACCCTGAGATCAAGGGTCCCATGCTCTACCCACTAAGCCAGCAAGACACTCCTGAATTTGTTAACTTTTAAAAAGAAGATATGAGGGGCACCTGGGTAACCCAGTGGGTTAAGCCTCTGCCTTCGGCTCAGGATCCTGGGATCCAGCCCCTCCCCTGCTAGGCAGGGAGCCTGCCTCTCTGCCTACTTGTGATCTCTGTCAAATCAATCAATCAATCAATCAATCTCAAAAAAAAAAAAAAGAAGATATGGAATAAGGAACAGAGATGTGTTTAAGTCCTAAAGGGACTTTTCATATTTCTACTCCCAACCTTCCTGATCCACTATCTAAATGAGATTCAGACCAAGTTGGTGAGATGGCTTGCCTGGGGCTTTATGACACGTGAGACATAAACTCAGGACAAATATTCTGCCAGCCTGGTGTCCCTTCCTACACAACCTCCTGTCCACTAACAAGATAATCATTTCTTTGTTTCATCTGTTCCCTCATTCACTCAGTTTATCATTCATGTATCATTTCTCACTGTCCCACACTATCATTTTTTCAACATGAAATTTCACAACTATTTACCAGTTGTGACCAGATCATTCCTAAGAAGAAGTCTGGCTTCCATAAATGACTGACCAGCAAGGCTGATGAATTAGAAAATGAAACACAATAGTGGAATCCATTTATCTTTTCCTTCCCAAATGGATCTCTCAAGTGGTTCGTCAAGGAATAAAAAAATCATATGAATCCATAAGAACCAAGATAATTGAAGAAGAGGAGATTCGGCACTCCATGAGAGACTTCAACGAGTTTCAGATATTGAAGATGGAAGAGTCAACAAAGAACAGAACCTACAAAATAAGTGCCTGCAGAGGGAGACAGTGATGAAAAACAAACCAATTAGTTCTACAAAGTCAATAAATAAAGGCAACCGATATCACAGAGGATGGGGAAGATTGGGAGGCTGATTGAATGTCTGTGTACAAAGGAGCTGAACATCACTCCATGCCCCAAGATTTCATCAATCAGCAGTTGTGAACACAGACCAAGGACAGGAGATTGGAGGGAAGCTGAGTGATTCTAGAAGAAGGAATTTCAAATACAATTTTTGTGATCAATCAATAAAATTAGTGACCCCCAGCCCTTCAGTCTGACCTAAAGCCCAATGATAAGCCTTTCCCATGTATACAAAGCTTCTATCTGTTTTATGTGTCTAGAAGAATAACAGACAGTAAAGGATGAACTGACAGTTCAGAGAAGCTTCTAAAACAAGGGAGAAAATCTGAAACAAACAAACAGGAAGGGGGAGAGCTGGGAGAAAATATACAAGGCAGGGAGGAGAGTAAAACTTCAGGACCAAAACTTATTATTAATATAAACTGTTGTATCTAGAAAAAGGAAAACAGTATAATAAAAAATAATAGTGGATAACAAGTCTTATAAATTATAGACATATATATCCAATAAAAGAGTTATAAGATAAAGTTGAAAAAATATTTGGAGAATAGAAAAAGACAAAAAATAAAGTGTCTAGGCCTGCCCTGCAAAAAGATACTGTCGATTCCATTTACTATAGCACCAAGAACCATAAGATACCTGGGAATAAAACTAACCAAAGAGGTAAAGGATCTGTACTCGAGGAACTACAGAACACTCATGAAAGAAATCGAAGAAGACGTAAAAAGATGGAAGACCATTCCATGTTCTTGGATCGGAAGAATAAACATTGTTAAAATGTCTATACTACTTAGAGCAATCTATACTTTTAATGCCATTCCCATCAAAATTCCACTGGTATTTTTCAAAG
>PISX010028014.1:0-22131 GCA_004024625.1 Mellivora capensis
TGTGAACTTACACCACAACTTCAGTCTTGGAAATTATCTCCACTACCTAAGGTCATTGTTTCACATCAGACTATTGAATCAGATGATTTATGAACAATTTGGGCACTTCCCAGTTTATAATTCCAGAGGCAGGTCTTCAGTTCCAAAATATTACCAGAGTTTGACTCACTTAGGTTTAGGGCAGATTCAGTGCATGAAATGAAAATCCCTTGAAGGACAAGTCCTGCTTTTTGCTTCTCCAATCTGAAACGTGGTTAAAACTTCTAAGAGAAGGTAAGTCATGGTCTGCTCATTCATACTCACATGGAGAGTAGGGAATGCAATTCATGTGGAATGGTTGTATTTTCTAGACAGAGTTCAGATAAATATTTAGAGACTTTTCCCAAGTCTTAAAATAATCATCTTAACTCTTTAGTATCAATGTGTTTCCCACTACAGGCAATGATGTTTCCTAGAGAGAAGATCAAAGAAGAAATCTGTGTGTCAATAGCTTTGTAAACCTGGCAATATTCCAACCATTTACCTCGCTGAAGACAACCATTCTTCCACATTGTCCAGACCGTTAGCTATTCTAAGAATAATGATGCCTTCCTTCTCTGTCCAGATTCTGATATCTAGTTATTTCTTGTTTGTTGTCCCTTCTTGGGTCTGTTTGCCTCCATTTTCTACCATCATTTTAATATCACCAGGTAATGCTTCTGGAATAGACCCCCGCACCCCAATAGGATCCTGTCTCTGCTATGGAACCTTATGAATGTTCAATACAGACATCCCTTCTACACTTATTGCTTGGGTTTCTTCAAACTGTGATTGTGATTTTTTTGAAAACAATAAACTATTTGATGGGTCTGAGATGAAGTTTTGGTGTCTAAGCCAGTTCTTCACAGGGACTAGGGCATATATGTGATTCTTTCACCCTGAAATATGTGAATGTTGAATGTAGGTAATAAGTTCAGTAAGCAATCAGAAATATCTAGGTTCGGGGCACCTGGAGGGGCTCAGTCAGTTAAATGTTTGACTCCTGATTTTGGTTCAGGTCATGATCTCAGCATAGTGAGATCAAGCCCCATGCAGATTCTGCACTCAGATCTGAGTCTGCTTGAAATTTTCTCCCTCTACCCTCCTCCTGCTCATGCTTTCTAAATAATAAATAAATAAATAAATAAATAATACCCCCCCCAAAAAAGAAATATCTACGTTCGTTAAGGCCATGCCTCATTCAGAGCCTCTGCAAGTAATCGAGTTGTTATGGTCCCGCCCCCGTTTGGAAAACCCTAAAACCCTAGAGTTTGTTTTTTTAGAGAGCTCTACTTAGGAATGGTTTCAGAATCTGGTTTTGGTTCTTGATCTTCAAGTCAATGATATATCTGGATACTTGCTATAATGAATGACAAAGCCTGGTGTTTAGCCTAAAATACTGAATGAAACCAATAATGGGGAACTAATGGGGGTGGATAGGGGAGCAGAAGAGAGAAGGATTCATATATGTTACAAGATTTACATATCAGTGGCACCCACTCCAGGTTTATTGAAAAATAGGATTGGACACTGTGGATCATCATTACCCATTTTATTAACATGGTCTTTGATACCTGTTTCATTAACAGAAGAATGGTCTGACTTATTCCTGAAATAACCTTGAATTGAATGTGTATTCCTGAGAAGAAAAATCAAGTAAAAAGTGGAAAGTTGGGTGGAATATAACATTAAAATTGAATGAAAAAATGTTTGCAGCATAGTGGGCTGTTGTCTATTTTTCTGTGAAACTATTACTTGATATTTATTTTTAACTGATTACCAGAGCTTAACCCAAACAGTGAAGATCAATTATCCTGACAGTTTTGTAGAGTGGCAAATAAGGGCTGTTGAATGGACGTCAAATTGGGCTTCATCTTACTCTACATTTACTAGCTGTGTATTCAGTTATACCTAACTTAATCTATCAGATTCCTTTCATGAAAATACTGATCGTAGTTTTTACTGCACTGAATTATTATAAGAATTAAAGGACAAAAGAAGAGTAAGTAAGTACCATGCTTAGCCAACAAAAATATTTATAAATTCCATTATTTTTTCTCAAAATTTTTACTCCTGGATAATAAAAAATCTCAGAAAAGCACAAACCAAAGCAAGAGGACTTTGAAGGATAACAGAATATGTCATCCCAAAGTACACCATTCTGGCATAAGCATTATTTTGAGTTGATAAGGTGGTCTCAGGTAATAAAATTGCTGTAGATTGCTTGTTGGCCAAAGAAGGAGTCTATGCCATACCAAATACCTCCTGCTGCTCCTGGATCCACACCTCTGACATTATAGAGACTCAAATACAAGAAATTAACAAACCTTTTGGCTCAAACACACTAATAAGAATTGGTCTGGTTCATGGGAGTCCTGACTAAGAAGCATACTTCTGCCCCCGGTATTCTCCTGATAGTGTTCACTCAAGGGTCTCAAACAAACCCTCACAGCCATTAGCAGTATATCAGATGGTCTCACTGAACTTGGAGAGGTAAAGATGACATGAACAATGAGGAGCAAACACCTTTTTTTCCTTACTGAGCATATATACAACAATATTTAATAAAATATTAGCAAACTAAACCTACAGTACATAGAAAAGAATAGTAAGTACATCATGACAAAATAGGCTTTATGCCATGAATGCAATATTGGTTCAACATATGAAAATCTAATATAGTTTGACATATTAAGAATATAAAGATGAAGCCTGATGATTCACAGACCTGTACCCCTAAGGCAAATAATGCATTATATGTCAATAAAAATAATTTTTAAAAAATATGTAAAGATGAAAAACAATATAGTCATGTCAATACAGGCAGAAAATGAATTTCGCAAAATTCATTTTTAAAAGAACAACTGGTGGGACACCTGGGTGGCTTAGTCATGAGGTGTCTGCCTTCGGCTTAGAGCATGATCCCAGGGTCCTGGAATCAAGCCCTGCATTGGGCTCCCCGTTCAGCAGGAAGCCTGCTTCTTCCTCTCCCACTCCCCCTGCTTGTGTTCCCTCTCTCACTGTCTCTCTCTCTCTCTGTGTCAAATAAATAAATAAAACCTTTTAAAAAATAAAAATAAAAGAACTACCAGCAACCAAAAATAGAAGTGACTTTCTCACTCTAATAAAGTCATCTGTGCCAGTTTATTTCTAGGTTTTCTAATCTGGTCCATTGGTTTATATATCAGGAAGTATAATGCCTCCCATTATGTTCTTCTTAAGGTTTTTCTACCTATTTAGGTTCAGTGTGATTCATATGAAAAACCCACAGCAAATATCATTATCAATGGGGAAAAGCTGGAGATTCCCTTAAGATCAGGAACATGACAGGGATGCCCACTCTCACCACAACTGTTCAGCATAGTACTAGAAGTCCTAACCTCAGCAATCAGACAACAAAAAGGAATAAAAGGCATCCAAATTGGCAAAGAAGAAATCAAACCCTCCCTCTTCACAGATGACATGATACTTTATGTGGGGAACCTAAAATACTCCACCCCCAAATTACTGGAATTCATACAGCAGTTCGCTGTGGGTTTGTAATAGATGGCTTTTACGATATTAAGGTATGTACCCTACCTCTACACTGTGAAGAGTTTTAATCAAGAAAGGATGCTGTACTTTGTCAAATGCTTTTTCTGCATCTATTGAGAGGATCATATGGTCCTCATCCTTTCTTTTATTAAATGTTGTGTATCACAATGATTGATTTGCGGGTTTTGAACCAACCTTGCAGCCTAGGAATAAATCCCACTTGGTCGTGGTGAATAATCCTTTTAATGTACTGTTGGATCCTATTGGCTACTATGTTGGTGGAAATTTTTGCATCCATGTTCATCAGGGATATTGGTCTGTAATTCTCCTTTTTGGTGGGGTCTCTGTCTGGTTTTGGGATCAAGATAATGCTGGCTTCACAAAACGAATTTGGAAGTTCTCCTTCCATTTCTATGTTCTGGACCTTTTCAGAAGAATAGGTATTAATTCTTCTTTAAATGTTTGGTAGAATTCCCCTGGGAAGCCATCTGACTCTAGGCTCTTGTTTGTTGGGAGTTTTGTTTTTTTTTTTTTACTTTTTTAAAAATTTTTTTATAAACATATAGTGTATTATTAGCCCCAGGGGTACAGGTCTGTGAATCACCAGGTTTACACACTCCACAGCACTCGCCATAGCACATACCCTCCTCAATGTCCATAACCCCACCACCCTCTCCCTACACCCCTCCCCCATCCCTCCTCAGTTTGTTTTGTGATATTAAGAGTCTCTTTTGTTTTGTCTCCCTCCCAATCCCATCTTGTTTCATTTATTCTTTGCCTACCCCCCTAACACCCCCCTAATCGCATTTCCACTTCCTCATATCAGGGAGATCATATGATAATTGTCTTCCTCCGATTGACTTATTTCCCTAAGCATAATACCCTCTAGTTCCATCCACGTCATCATAAATGGCAAGATTTCTTTTCTTTTGATGGCTGCATAGTATTCCATTGTATATATATACCACATCTTCTTTTTTTTTTTTTTCCCCACATCTTCTTTATCTATTCATCTGTTGATGGACATCTAGGATCTTTCCATAGTTTGGCTATTGTGGACATTGCTGCTATAAACATTTGGGTGCACGTGCCACTTTGGATCACTACGTTTGTATCTTTAGTGTTCCTCAAAAAGTTGAAAATAGAGCTACCTTACGACCCAGCAATTGCACTACTGGGTATTTACCCTAAAGATGTTGGGAGATTTTTAATTACTGCTTCAATTTCCTTGCTGGTTATGAGTCTGTTCAGGTTATCTATTTCTCCCCATTTCAGTTTTTATAGTTTATATATCTTTAGGAATACATCCATTTCTTCTAGATTGTCTAATTTGTTGGCATATAGTTGCTCATAATTGTTTGTATTTCTTCGGTGTTGTTTGTGATTTCTCCTCTTTCATTCATGATTTTATTTATTTGAGCCCTTTCTCTTTTCTTTTTGATAAGTCCAGCCAGGGGTTTATCAATATTATTAATTCTTTCAATGAAAAACTCCTGGTTTCATTGATCTGTCCTACTGTTCTTTTGGTTTCTATTTCATTGATTTCTGCTTTATTTATTATTTATTATTTCTCTTCTTTTGCTGGGTTTAGGCTTTCTTTGCTGTTCTTTCTCCAGCTCCTTTAGGTGTAGGGTTAGGTTGTGTATTTGAGACTTTTCTTGTCTCTTAAGAAAGGCTTGTGTTGTTATATACTTTCCTCCCAGGACCCCCTTTGCTGCATCCCAAAGATTTTGAACAGTTGTGTTTTCATTTTCACTTGTTTCCATAATTCTTTTTAAATTCTTTTTTAATTTCCTGGTTGGCTCCATTCATTCTATAGTAGGATGCTCTTCAGCCTCCATGTATTTGAGTTTTTTCCAACTTTCCTTTTGTGATTGAATTCCAGTTTCAAAGCATTGTGGTCCAAAAATATGCAGAGAATGATCCCAATCTTTTGGTACCAGTTGAGACCCAATTTGTGACCCAGGATGTGATCTATTCTGGACAATGTTCCATGCAAACTAGAGAAGAATGTGTATTCTGTTGCTTTGGGATGGAATGTTCTGAATATATCTGTGATGTCCCTCTGGTCTAGTGTGTCATTTAAAGCACTTATTTTCTTGGTGATCTTTTGCTTAAATGATCTGTCCATTTCTGTGAGGGGGGTGTTAAAGTCCCCTACTATAATTGTATTATTGTTGATGTGTTTCTTGATTTCATTATTGCTTGGCTTATACTGTTGGCTGCTCCCATGTTAGAGGTATAAATATTTATAATTGTTAGATCTTCTGGTTGGATTGACCTTTTAATTATGATATAGTGTCCTTCCTCATCTCTTATTACAGTCTTTGGTTTAAAATCTAATTTTTCTTATACAAGGATTGCCACCTGAGCTTTCTTTTGATGTCCATTACCATGATAAATGGTTTTCCACCCCTTCACTTTAAATCTGGAGGTGTCTTTGGGTCTAAAATGAGTCTCTTGCAGACAGCATATTGGTCTTACATTTTTAATCCAATCTCACACACTGCATCTTTTGATTGGGGCATTTAGCCCATTTACATTCAGAGTAACTATTGAAAGATATAAATTTATTGTCATTGTATTGTCTGTAAGGTGACTGGTTCTCTATATTGTCTCTGTTCCTTTCCAGTCTACGTTACTTTTGGACTCTCTCTTTCCTTAGAGGATCACTTTTCCTGGTTCAGTGATTGCAAACTCTTTTAGTTTCTGTTTATCTTAGAAGGTTTTTATGATTCCTATTTTCAATGCCAGCTTAGCTGGATAAAGTATTCTTGGCTATGTATTTTTTTCACTTAGTACCCTGACTATATCATGTCAGTCCTTTCTGGCCTGCCAGATTCCTGTGGATAGGTCTGCTTCCAATCTAATGCCCCCTTATACATTATGTACCTCTTGTCCTGAGCGACTTTCAGGGTTTTCTCTTAGTCTCTGAGATTTGTAAGTTTTACTATTAGATGTAGGAGTGTTGACCTAATTTTATTGCTTTTGATGGGATTCTCTGTAACTCTTGGATTTTGATTGTGTTTCCTTCCCCAAATTAAGGAAGTTCTCCTTTGCTCCAAAATACTTTCTGCCCCTCTCTTTCCTCTTTTTCCCAATTATTCTAATATTCTTTTGCTTTATGGTATTACGTACCTCTTGAGTTCTCCCCTTATAATTTAGTAGTTGTTTATCTCTCTTTTCCTCAACTTCCTTATTCTCCATCATTTGCTCTTCTATATCACTAATTCTCTCTTCTGCCTAATTCTTCCTAGAAGTTAGAAGCTCCATTTTTTATTGCACCTCATTAATAGCCTTTTTGATTTTGACTGTTATATTTTAGTTATCCAGAAAGGGATTCTCTAGTGTCTTTTATGCTTTTCTCAAGTCCAGATAATATGTTTATAATCCTTATTCTGAACTCTAGTTCTGACACCTTACTAATGTCTGTATTGACTATGTCCCTGGCAGTCAATACTGCCTCCTGCTCATTTTTTTTTTTTTGAGGTGAGTTTTTCTGTCTTGTCACTCCATCCAGAGAAGAATAGATGAACAAGAGAACAAAATACTAAAAGGGCAACCATGACCCCAAAGAATGATACACTAAACAAATCAGAAGAGACCCAAAACTTGGGGGCGGGGGTGGGGGTGGGGGCAGGGCAGAATATGTTCAGGCTGGTGAACAGAACAGAGCCGTACACTAGATTTGGGGGGAAAGCCATGAATTCTATATTCTATATTCCATTAGCACTAGTGTTTTGCAGTTCTCATTGATCAGTAAACTTGGTCTTGGCTGGATGTTCTTGCTGGTCTTCTGGGGGAAGGGACTTGTTGGTGGTACAGATGATCATTAAACTGAGATGAAGGATGGGCAAACACAGAATTTCAACAAGGAGTTAGAAGATATAAGAAAGTACCAAATAGGGGACCTGGGTGGCTCAGTTATTTAACCTTCGGCCTTCAGCTCAATTGTGATCCCAGGATCCTGGGATCAAGCTCTGCATTGGGCTCCCAGCTCAGTGGAAAGTCTGCTTCTCCCTCTCCCTCTGCCTTTCACATTGATCATGCTCTCTCTCTCTCTCTCTCTCTGTTTCTCTCTCTCTCTCTCTCAGATAAATAAATAAAAATCTTAAAAAAAAAGAGGTATCAAATAGAAACTTTTTGTGCTCAGCATATTTTTGGGATCCATCCAGGTTTTCACATCAATCAATTGTTTGTCCTATTCCATGAGGTGGCTATACCAGTTTGTTTAATCATTCACCTATTGAGAAAATTAAGGCTATTCATAGTTTTTAATTATTGCAAGTAAAGTTACGATAAACATTTACGTATAGGTTTTTGTATGAATGTAAACGTTCACTTTTCTTCCATAAGTGCCCAGTACTGCAGTCTCTGGATCATGTGGTAAGTATTCATTTTGGGTTTTGTTTTGTTTTGTTTTTAAGGTTTTTGTTGTTGTTGTTTAGGGGTGTTTTTTTTTTTCAAATTTTATTTGAAATCCAGTTAACATACAGTATATTAGTTTCAAGTGTACAAATTTATTGATTCAACACTTACATACAACACCCATTGTTCATCACAAGAAGCATACCCCTTAATCCCCACTACGTATTTCACACATTCCCCCCTCACCCACCTGCCCTCTGGTGCCATCAGTTTGTTCTCTATAGTTAAGAATCTGTTTCTTGGTTTGCCTCTTTCTTTTTTTTTTCCCCTTATGCTTATCTGTTTTGTTTCTTAAATACCACATAAGAGTAAAATCATATGGTATTTGTCTTTCTGTGATTAACTTATTTCACTTAACATAATACTCTCTACTTATTCACATCATTGCAATGTGGAAGATTTAATTCTTTTTATGTCTGATATATACATATATATATGTATCATGAACAGATAAGAGAGAAGTGGCAAAGCATATACATATATATATATGTATATATGAAAGCAACCTATGAAAAGTTCCATAGGTTGCTTTCTGTTTTGTTAAAAAGGCAATATTCCACTTAAAGCAAACAGGCAGTCTATTTATAGAGTAGCTATACAATTTTGAATTCCTACAAGAGACTTTGTTTCACCACATCCTATATATATATATATGTACATATATATATATATATGTATATGCTTTGCCACTTCTCTCTTATCTGTTCATCAGTTGAGGGAAATTTGAGATGTTTTCATGATTGGGCTATTGTAGATAATGCTGCTCTAAACATTGGGGTACATGTATCCCTTCAAATCAGTATTTCTGTATCCTTTGGGGAAATACTTAGTTGTGAAATTGCTGGATTGCAGGATAGTTTTATTTTTAACTTTTTGAGGGCCCTCCATACTGTTTTCCATACTGGCTGCACCAGTTTGCATTCCCACCAGCAGTGTAGTAGTGCCTCCCTTCCTCCATATCCTTGCCAACGCCTGTTGTTCCTTGTGTTGTTGACTTCAGCCATTCTGACAGTTTTGAGGTGATATCCAATTGTAGTTTAGATTTGTATTTCCTGATGATGAATGATGCTGAGCATGTTTCCATATGTCAGTTGGCCATGTGTTTTTCTCCTTTGGAAAAATGTCTATTCATGTCTTCTGCCCATTTTTTAATTGGATTATTTGGGTTTTGGGTGTTGAGTTTTGTATTTCTTTACAAATTTTGTGTACTAACCCTTTATCAGATATGTCATTTGCAAATATCTTCTCTCATTCCATAGGTTGCTTTCTGTTTTGTTAAAAAGGCAATATTCCACTTAAAGCAAACAGGCAGTCTATTTATAGAGTAGCTATACAATTTTGAATTCCTACAAGAGACTTTGTTTCACCACATCCTTACCAGTATTTGTATTTTCACTATTTTTTAACTGTTTAAATAGGTATAGTGATTATGTACTGTGGTCTTAATATGCAAGTCCCTAATATTTGTGATATGAACAGCTTTTCACATGTTTTCTTGTCATCCATATATCCTCTGCAATAAGATTCTGTCCCTTGGTCCACATGTCCATCTCTCTGCCAATACCATGCAGGTTTACTTGGCTATAAGATAATAGTTATATAATCTATGACTTGTAAAAAAAAATGTGGTAAAATATTCCTTCATAAACAAACATTCACCTTTTCCCCCCAACCTGATTTCTCCAGAATTTGGAAACTCTCAGTGACTATTCTTAATTTCATAGCAATTATATTTATTTGCAGAGGCTCCATAAGAACTTGTTCGCCTTGTAACAGAACACCAGGAAATATTGCTCATATCACTACAGCTTTGACTAGAATGTCATATTTAAGAAAGACATACACAAACTCAGATATGACCAAATAGCTTTGAGGAACTAATGTTGACTTTTTAGACACAGTGAAGCCCCTTGGAAAAATCTCCTTCCAGTGACCCCTGTAGACTTAAGAGGTACATAAAGAAGGTCCTTGCCTAGCTGCTCAGGAAGTTGGGATATTTGAGGGACCTGCAGAAGAGAGGAACTCACTCAAATCTATAGGTATTACAGGTGACTCTGATGGTAAGTATTTGGCTTGACTCTTAGACTCAAAAGGCTATTGAAATGTCAACCTGAAATTCCTTGAAATTCCTTGTGAAAAGTTCTGGCAATGCAGATTTACAAAAATCTTATATGGCCAGTCACTATTCTTACTGTACTTAATGTAAATAGGACATGTTTGTTATAACTGGCCTTATTTTACATAAAAATTCACCTTAATTTGGATATCTTTTATGAAATGAAGGTGATTTTAGTGAGAAAAAAACTATGGTTCAGTAACATACTTTCATAGGTCTTAAATTCTAGGTTTTTTAAAAAAGATTTTATTTATTTATTCAAAAGAGAGAGATACAGTGAGAGAGGGAATACAAGCAGGGGGAGCGGGAGAGGGAGAAGCAGGCTCCCTGCAGAGCAGGGAGCCCAGTGCAGGGCTCTACGTGGGGCTCAGTCCCAAGACCTGAGATCATGACCCAAGTGGAAGGCAGACACCTAAAAACTGAGCCACCCAGACACCCCAAATTCTAGTTCTGATGAATTGTCTTTGAGAGTTTGCTGTTTATCTATACAACTGGGTTGGATCCTGAATTCTTCTGGTTTCCTGAATAATGGATAATTTTCCAACTGATATAGGCCTAACTTTGAAAGCCCACCTGCAGGACTACCTCCTCAAATGAGACAACTGTGTACCTGAACTGATCTAATTTACCTCGTTATAAAATGTAGAATAAGATGTTAAGACTATACATGAGAATTCCAAAATAATAGCTCTAGGAAGGATGGGGGCTGTGTTGGTACTAGGGAATATCTGCAATTGGGTGCAAGGCAAGGCACTTTAATTCCAGAAATCCTGATCTATGCCCTTTTTCAACAGGAAGTAGCTAGAGTGATCATTGTCCTATCCCTCAAGAAAGAACAATGAGAAGAGAGTAGGGATTTGAAGCCAGAGTCCATCTTGTCAGTTGAAATAGAAGAATGAAAACTAGAAGTCATATCCCCCTTCAGGCATGGCTAACAGGCCGGGAAACATATAGACCTAGACTCAAGGAGTAGGAATGCTTGCTTATCATTCAAAGGGACCTGTAAAACAAATAGTTCACCAGCACTAGGCTAGAGATTAATCATTCGATGTAACCCCTTTAACTTAAAATAAAGAATGTATTAAAGACTTTCTCATCAGCTAGTTTCCTCCAGGGATGGTTTCCACATGTAAGAGAGGTAATTTGACTCCATCTGACCACATCAAAAGCAGTAAAAACATTAACAAAATGAACATCTAACAAACAACACGTCATAGTTGGGCACGGTGGATACGGGTACTGTCAGGAGGCTAGAGGCATTTCCAGTGTTGCAGGACTCATTTTGCATTTGCCACAAGACCTCCCACATAGTAAGACTTTAGTTCATTGGAAATTGGCTCACAGTGCTCTCCCTCCCACCTCTGGTAGATTGGTATCCTAATCCAGCTGGGCCAAGGGCTCACATCCAGTTCTGCCTTTGATCTCTGAATTTATATTTGTCAGAACCCAGCATGCACACAAATAACTGCCTCTGGACCTCTGATACTCACTGAAAGTTACCAAACTTCAGAGGAGAAGTAATCATGCTGTGATCAGTGGTGATGCCAAGAAGTTTACATTCCATGGTCAGTTTTCTATAAAAGATTGTCCCTAAAAGCCCTCAGTGTCAATCCACTTGGGAACCCGCTCACTCTAGAGAGCTTTTTTCTTTCCTTTATGTTCTCACCTTCATTTAATAAACTTTCACTTCACTTTGCCCTTTTGTATGCAAGATTCATTCTTCAACTCCTTGGCACAAGAACCTTGCAATCCTGCAACAGTAAGACTTTAGTTCATTCAAAATTGGCTCAAAATACCCCCTTTCCCCCACCCCTGGTGACCTGGTGTCCTAATCCTTGGGAACAGGGGCTCACATTCAGTTCTGCCTTTGATCTCTTGTTTTATCTTGGTCAGAACCCAACATGCATAGAAACAACTGCCTCTGAACCTCTGATGCGCGGTACTGAGATGTGATGATTATCATGGGTCCCACTCCAATGCCCATGTACAGTAGAGACACAGTCTCGATAATACCAGGGACAAAATATTATTGTCCCTATTATTCCCCCAGGGAAGGTACCTAAGCCAGGATATTGGCTCATGGGGACGAAACAACTACTGCGTTGTTGCTACATGAAGATTTGCTATATGGATTGTCTTTAAAACATTTGTCTTATTGTCCCTGGCCTCACTGCTGATGTCCCTGGTCCCTCAGGAAGCATCTGCCTGTCATAGGTCACCAGTGATGCTGAAATTCACAATTGTTGCAACTTCCAGGTCTGTGGATTACTGAACGTAATGTCTCGTACGCAAAAGGTTATTAATCATTTAGAGAGGATCTCTTCTGTTGATGCCCTCAGTACATGGCTTATGTCTTCTCCAGTTTGCTGGAGAACTATAGTTTTAAGAATTTTATTTTGTCCTCTACCAATTTCATGTTGCTATTTATAGTGTTTCTGGGATATAAGGATGCAAGTCACTTCCTAATATCTGGCTCTAGGGCAATCATGGAAGAATGGCATGTAAAAGATTGTCCAGGCTATAAAGGTGCTGGGGGAGGAGGGCAGGAGTGCTGACAGTACTGATCCTTCTTTGGCCTGCTATCCTGTCCATGTCATCTTGATGACTCCCTCGGGGCTCCATGTCCCAGGCCCCTTGTAGGTTAATATTCCTTGGAATTCTAGGCCCTGAGCAGAATGCAGGGAGGTTTATTCCAGTCTTCCATATATCTGTTTAGATAACTGTTAGAAATAACAGCTCCCCCTCTTCTTGCATACATGGTATCACAGGTCTGTTAAATATTGACTATTAGTTAACTTTATTAAGCCATTTGATCTCACTACAATGCCCTCCTGAATATTCTGTCCCACCTATAAAATCTGTATACTAAGTTCCAGTCTTTGGAAAGACTGGCTGCCTAACTGGATCACCATCTGCCCAATCCTCCCTGCCTGTAAAGTACCCTGAATAAAATGCTATAAACTGTATGGAATTGCTTGCTTCTTTTTTTTTTTCAATCTCAAAGCTCTTTCCCACTTTGCAGAATATTTGTCTCTCCACCCTCTAACACTCCTGAAATTGTTAGTTTGTATCATCTCTCCTTTCCTTCTGTCTTCCTAGAAGTTTGTCAATTCCATCAATCTTTTCAAGGAACAAGCTTTATGTGTCATTGATTTTTTTCTATTGTTTTCTTTTTCCAATTTTGTTCATTCCTTCCATATGTACTATTTCGTTTCTTCAGCTTGCTTTAGGTTATTTTACAGCTACTTTTTCTACATTATTGAAGTGGGAACATAGATTATGCATTAATACCATATATTTTTTCTGATTATTGCTTTAATTATGTGTCAAAAATTTAGATATTTTTTAAGATGTGTTGTTGTGTTTTCACTTTCATTTGGTTCAATATATTTTGCATTTTCCTTAAGACGTTCTTTCTGACCCAGAAGTATGTTGTTTAATTTTCAAGTGTTAGGAGTTGTGCTGATTATCTTTCTACTACTGATTTTTTTTTCTTTTTTACTCTCCACACCCAGAGTGGAGCCCAACATGGGTCTTGAACTCACAACCCTGAGATCAAGACCTGAGCTGAGATCAAGACTCTGATGTTTAAATGACTGAGACACCCAGGCACCCTACTATTATCAATTTTTAGCTTAATTCCATTGTATCCAAAGAACACAATCTGTGGAATTTCAGTTCTCTAGCATTTGTTGGAGTTCTTTATATGGCCCATGAGACCATCTATCTTCTCAAAGATCCCATAGACACTTAAAAAGAATGTGTAATTTCTTCTTGTTTGCTGGAATGGTCTATAAGTGTCAATTAGATCATGTTGGTTGATGGTGTTGAGTTCTATAGTCTTGCTGAATTTCAGTCTAGTGGTTTCATTAACTGTTCAGAGAAGACTATGAAAGCCTTCAAGTAGATTTGCATATATGTATATTTCTTCTTTCAGCTCTATCAGTTTTTGTTTCACCTTCTTTGCAGCTCTATTTTTTTTGGTGCATATACATTTCAAATTGCTTTGCCTTCTTGGAAGATTATCACTATGATTATTACATATTGTCTCTCTGTATCCCTAACCATATATTTTGTTGTGGTTGGGGTTTTTTTTTTTGTAATTTCCTTATGATTTTCCTTCTTTCTTTTTATTATATTAGTCACCATATAGTACATCATTAGTTTTTAATGCAGTGTTCCAAGATTCATTGTTTACATATAACACCTAGTGCTCCATGCAATACATACCCTCCTTAATATCCATCACCAGGCCAACAAATCCCCCACACGCTTCCCAAAAACCCTGTTTGTTTTTCAGAGTCTACCATCTCTCATGGTTTGTCTCCCCCTCTGATTTCCCCCCCTTCATGTTTCCCTTTCTTCTCCTAATGTCCTCCATGTTATTCCTTATGTTCCACAAGTAAGTGAAACCATATGATAATTGACTTTCTCTACTTGACTTATTTCACTCAGCATAATCTCTTCCAGTCCCAACTATGCTGATGCAAAAGTTAGCCATATACTTTGATTGGAGTCCTAATTTAACTCATAGAGCCATCTCTACTTTGTTTTATCAATTATTTTCTTTTTTTTTAAGATTTTATTATTTAATTTGACAGAGAAAAAGACAGTGAGAGAGGGAATACAAGCAGGGGAAGTGGAAGAGAGAAAAGCAGGCTTCCCGCCAAGCAGGGAGCCCGATGCAGGGCTCCATCCCAGGACCCTGGGATCATGAACTGAGGCGAAGGCAGATGCTTAATGACTGAGCCACCCAGGTGCCCTAAGAACCCTCTATCTAATAAAGAAAATAAGTCCATTATGCAAAACTTTTCCACAATTGAACCCCAAGTTTAGCTCTCCAGTAAATTCTTCAAAATATTTAAGAAAGAAACCACCCGATTTTATACAAACTTCCAAAAAAATAACAAGAAAGAAAACATTTGTAAATACTTTCTGTGAGACCAGGATAACCTTTATTTGAAAATCTGACAAGGGCATTGTAACCAAGAGAAATACACAGACTCATCACTCTTATAAAGACAAATGCAAAATTCTTACGAAAAAATTATCAAATTGAATCCAGTGATATTCAAAAAGCACAATACATCATGGCTAAGTGGATTTTACTCCAGGACTGCAGGATTGTTTTAAAATTTGAGAATTAATTAATGCAATTTATCACATTAAGTTAAAGAAGGAGACAAAAAAATATGACCATCTTGGTAGAATCATAAAATATCATCTGACAGGATTCAAATCCTATACCTAATTTTTCTATATCTAGATTTTAAAAATTCTATTAAAAAGGAATTTTCTTGATCTAAGGAAGAATAGCTACTTACTATACACATCACACTTATTTTACCACCCCCAACTTCCCACCTTTGGCAATCACCGTCTCTTCTCTGTATTGGTGAGATTGGCTTTTTCTATTTTGGGTTTCTTTTTTTAATCTTTTGGTTCAACATATAGATGAGATCACTCTAATTTGCCTTTCTCTGTGAGACATATTTCACTTCCTATAATGTTTTCAAGGTCCATTCATCTTGTCACAAATGACAAAACTTCATTCTTTCTTATGGCTGAATAATATTTGTTGACGTATGTATACTATATTTGCTTTATCCATTCATCCCTAGATGGACACAGGTTCTTTCCATATCTTCACTATTATAAATAATGCTGCAATAAATAGGAGGATGCAAATATATTTTCAAGTTAGTGATTTAATTTGCTTTGGTTAAGTACCCAGAAGTGGAATTGCTGGATCATAGGTCTTTTTAAAATATTTATGAGGAAATTCCACACCGTTTTCCATAGCGGCTGCAGTAACTTACATTCACACCAACAGTGCACAAGGTTTCATTTTCTCCACATCCATGCCAACGACCCCTGTTATTTCTGTTCTTTTTGATAAAAGCCATTCAACAGGTGTGAAGTGATATCTCTTGTGGATTTGATTTGCTTTTTCCTGATGATTAATGACATTGAGCATCTCTGCTTGTGCCTGTTGGCGATCTGTTGTCTTCTTTGGGAAAACATCTAATCAGACACTGCCCAATTTTTAATTAGATTGGGTTTGTTGTTGTTGTTGCTGTTGTTGTTTGGTTTTGTTCTGTTGCTATTAAGTTGAATAAGTTGGTTCTTTATGTATTTTGGATATTAACCCTTTACCAGATATATGATTTGTAAATATTTTCTCCCATTTCATAGGTTGCCTTTTCATTTTGTTGATAGTTTCTTTTGCTGTGCAAAAGCTTTCTAATGTAATTCAACTTTTCAGTTTTATTTGTGGTCTTTGCCTTTGGTGTCCAATCCAAAATATCATCACCAGGTTAGATGTTGAGGAGCTAACTGCTTATGTTTTCTTCCAGGAGTTATATGGTACAGGTCTCACATTTAAATCTTTAATCCATTTGGGTTAATTTTTTGTAATGTAAGATAATGATCCATTTTCATTTATTTGAATGTTGCTGTCCAGTTTCCCAGCACCATTTATTGAAGAAACTGTTCATTCCTCATTGTATATGCTTGAGATGCTCTATTTTAAACTAAACCTCAACTCTTCAATCTAATTCTGGACTCTGCTGTACTGGCATATTTAATCAATAAGAAATCAATTCCTTTAAGATTGCCTATCAAAATTGATATATAACAGGTTTTAGCATTTTATCAAACTTAACACACATTAATTATCCTTGGAAATTTTCTGAGAAATATATTTTTCCTTATAAAATTAAGTATCAGCATGTTAACTTCTAAGAACAAACAAATAATCCTCTTGCTTAGCTGTTGTCTTTAATTGTAATTGGGTTTATAGCTGCCATGTAATACTCTACATTAAAAAAAAAACCCTCAGAACCTTGAATTGATGCTGCCCCTCAACAATCTAGCATCTTTCATGAGGAGATAACAAAAAATACTAACAGTCTAATAGTACCGGATACTATAGTATCCTCATCTAAAATTGTTCTCCTCTACACCATCTAACATTTCTTTCTTCCTAAACAAGATTATTTGCTCCCATCTTTCCAGTCCATCAGGTGAGGCAGGCCCAACCCACAAAGGGTGGAGCATGGTTTGTCTGAGAATACCAGGGTAATCCCATGTTCCTCCTAATGTGTGGGGAAGTAGATCTACTGGGAACACTTGAAGATGTTTAGTTCCCTCTTATAAAAACATATGAGGAGAAACAGTTCCTTTTCCTACCTTTGGAAATTGTAAGAGAAAATGAATCCTGAAGCTGCTCCAGGCAGGCAGCCTACTACCATTTCCAGAACACTGACATGTGGTGTATGATAGAGAAATGAGATACAAAGTCCCACGATCACTGGCAACATCACTGGCCTGATAACTTGACCAGTTCTGGAGATGAGCTACACTGGGTCTGTCTGCCATGTGAGACAAGGAGTTAAAGAAAAATAAAGCAAATTAGATTAGTTTTTCTCCACTAGCAACAGAAAGCATCTCCACTGAAATATTCCTGCCATGCATTTTAATCCTATATTATAATGTCACACCACAGATACAAGATAAATAAGACAACTCACGTGTTCGTCTTAGAGAACACAACAAAAGTAACATTGCAACCCTGGGATCAAACAGGGTTTGATAAGATCATATAAATGTTGAGTACATGACTTATTAAACTCCCACAGGATGATAAACTGCTTCACATCAATAACGCATGATAGAACTAAAATATGCATAAAATAGACTTTGAATTGGCTTGATAATTACAGTTGTCTCTAATAGTGGAGAAATCGTGTTGAAATCACTATAACCATGAACTTCTGAATCTACTGCCTGCCCTTTAGATTTGATTTACATTTCAAAGTGACTCTTCAGACAGAGTATGATAGCAGAACTCATCATCTCCTTAACCAATTTAGGGGCATTTGTCTGAAACCTTTCCAACTCTTATATCATTGAAGTCTAAGGAATTTGGAGCTATATACTCACAATTATAGTTACACAGTGTTCTAAGAACCAAAAATATTTGGTTTAATTTCCTGTTTGTTTCCCACCATATACTTTTTGTCACATTTGTTTCATCAATACAGTTTTGTTTATATATATATTGTCTTTTTAATTTAATTTTTATTTAAAGTTTTTATGACAAAATATTTGAAGTGTCCTCATTAAAACTATTAAATAAGATATATTCAGAATAGTTTAGCTTTCATCTCTGTTCCCTTCAACCTATTCATACATTTTGACTGAGAGGCAACAATTTTTTAAAAAAATCCTTCCATTGTAGTATGTAGATTAGATAGACGACAGAGAGATAATGATAGGTGATAATAGATTAGATAGATGACAGAGAGATAATGATAGGTGATATAGACAAAATGAGTTGCTATAGCTATATATTCCTATTCTCTTCTTCTATCTTATTAAACAAAATGTTGTGTGCTTTACAAACTTTCCTGTACCCATACAAATGCCTTTTAGAGATTATTCTATAGCAGTGTGTTATCTTTCCTTCCAGCTGCATAACACTTCATTGTTTGTACAGACATCTGAATATTCATAATTTCCCCTTTGTTTCCCAGCACTGCTCTGATCTGCTAAGATATTATCCATCCAGGATATTCCTGTAGACAGTAAGAATACACACAGTCTGGAAGGTCTCAGAATTGTATCTTTCCCCTAGAGTTGTGGCTTTGTCCTGATGGTCTGAGACTTAGTTATGGGGAAGGCTGCATCCCAAGCCAAAGTTTTAGCATGTCACTAAGTTCATCTGAGAGACAGAAAAAGATGGAAGGGTAGGTAGAGCTCTCCATCAGTATAATGAAAGGGGTTTACTCAGGTTAGGATACTTTCTATAAATAATCAGGGAAAGGCGCACCTGGCTGGCTCATACAGTGGAACATTCAACTTGTGATCTCAAGGTTATGAGTTCATGTTCCATGTTGGGCATGGAACCTACTTTAAAAATAAAATGAAATAAAAATATAAAAAATTAAAAATCAGGGACAAAATGACAAAAGAATGTTATTATAAAAAGTCTAAGGGCATCACATCTGTAAAAATTATTTGCATTACATTGCAGGAATATTTTTTTGTCCCCTTTCCTTATCCCATGGTGCAAAAGGACTGGTGTGTTTGTGTTTCAGAACACGGACATGTAGGACATCATCATCCTATGGGTCATTAAGGGCTTCCTCCAAACTCCAGAAAATACGTCTAATTACAGAACGTGTAAAGCCCAAGAATACTTTTTGTCACATTTGTTTCATCAATACAGTTTTGTTTATATATATATTGTCTTTTTAAACTTTTTATTTAAAGTTTTTATGACAAAATATTTGAAGTGTCCTCATTAAAACTATTAAATAAGATATATTCAGAATAGTTTAGCTTTCATCTCTGTTCCCTTCAACCTATTCATACATTTTGACTGAGAGGCAACAATTTTTTTAAAAAATCCTTCCATTGTAGTAGGTAGATTAGATAGATGACAGAGAGATAATGATAGGTGATATTCCCACTGTATGGGAATAAAATAAGGATACCTTCAAGATCCCCACATCTGAGCAAAATTCTGGGATATAAATAAAAACCATTATTTTATTGTGGTGGAATCCTCCCTTTGTCTATTTTTTTATACCTCTTTTCTTTAATACTATGTGAAGCAGATTATTTTAACCCCATGTTTATTTGAGAAAAGCTTATGAAGATACAGGAGAAGAAGTTCAGTTCCCATGCAAGGGAGGCAGGAAAGGCGACACAGAAGGGGACCGGAGAGAATGCAGAGGAGATACTGCAGTCACACTGGGGCTTCCAAGTCAAGGAAGGGGCAGAGTCACAGGGAGGACAGGTTTTTGCAAGGTCACTGAAGCCGGGCTAACCAGATCTGAGAAAACACTGTATTTGTGGAGGAATGAGAGCTGGAAGCCTTTCACTCTGAGAAGAAGCTGGGAAGGAAGGTTCTTCCTGGAGTGTCACCATCTCCACGTCAGCTCAGGAGACCTGCAGAGACAGAGCAGAGTGTTGTTTCCAGACCCACCTCTCCAAGCAGCCTCTTCTCCCCTCTCCCAGGGCCTCGAGTTAAAGCCCCGCAGTAAGAAGAACATATTCTTAGGTCTCCTTGATCTGAAGCTATTTCACAGCACAGGTCTTTTACTAAAAGGAGAGAGTAAGCTTCAGTGTAAACTGCCTGGTCAGAAGTCAGATCCAAAGTCTTTCCCATTTTTTCTGTCTTTCACCATTACCACCTGTTCTGGAATAACCAAATCTATCACTAAAGAGGATGACAGAGCATTACCTGTTGGCTAAAGTCCAGAGTGTCCTGGGAAAGAGAAGGAAAGACATATACTTAACAGATAAGGAGGTAAATCTGTCCCACACATAAGGTCCCAGCCCCAGACCCGCCTCCTTAGATTTCTCTAACAACACAACCCACATGACATGATGCCAGAGTGGAGAAAACAATGAAAGATGTGACCCATGAAGCTTCCGTCACACAAATACAGTGGGATTTCACTAGCTTTAGTGGCTCTTCCTGCATTTGGCCCAGGATCCCAAACCAAGATCCCCACGCTTGTAAACCTTTCTCTCTATCTCTACAGGCCATAACCTCTTATGCAGCAACCCTGTAATGATGGGCTGTTGCTTTCTAGATTTCTAAGAAATCTGAGGTCAAATTGGGAAAGAAAGGCTTCATACAGGGCCACTGGTACACAGAGACTTTGTTTGTTCAAAGCTGTATCTCTCCCCCACAGGGTCTCTGTGGAGTCACACCAACAGGTGTCTTACCCTTCTGATTCCTGAAGTAGATGAACAGCCCCACCACGAGGAAGAGCAGACCCAGAACAAAGCCTCCAGTTCCACTCAGAATCTTGCTCTGTGCAGACCCAGACTGTGCCCCTGAGAGGACAAACAGTTTTAATGATTTTTACCCCAACTCTAACATCTCTGATAGAGACTCTGAGATTGAGAACTTTGAGAATGAAGAAAGAAGACTGCCTTGAAGAAATCGAATAATTTTCAATTTCTAGAAAAGAAATTTAAAAATCACATTGCAGGGATGCAATGTTTAGTCACTGAGCTTTTTAAATATCACAGCTCTGACAAATCCACTACTTCAGCATCAATGGTCGTGGAGCCTGGACTCCATGGAGTTCAACACATTGTGCAGGG
This sequence comes from Mellivora capensis, assembly GCA_004024625.1. NCBI lineage: Eukaryota > Metazoa > Chordata > Mammalia > Carnivora > Mustelidae > Mellivora > Mellivora capensis. The sequence continues at coordinate 21,224 of PISX010028014.1, forward strand.
CGCCACAGCTAATGAAAGGCAGAGTCAAGATTGGATTCCCCTCAAGTCAGGAAGGCCCCTACATTATAGAGGATGTGCTTCTTCTGAGACCACAGTGAACAGCTCAGAGCAACAGTGCCTGAAGCACAAGCCCAGCCTGAGGCAGGGGACTGGTGCCCAGTGTGAAGAGGGAACCATGACCTGTGAGCCATGGAAAATGTCAAAACATGGACAACCTCTTTTCTGCCTGCCAGGCATAACTGCCTCACCAGGGAATATAGGATCTGTAGAAATGATCACAGGATGTCTAGAAACTATCAGAGGATTTCTACCACAGGATATCACATGGCTACCCCCAGTGATCTGTGCTGAAGAGAAGAGATCTTGGAGCAAATGAAAACATGGTGTAAGGAAAGAGAACCCTGATACTCAGGAACAGCAAAGTCCCCTCCTTAGTGGGTGAGGAACTTAGGTCAGAAAGCTTCTCACTCCATTCCATCGTGACAGGGCTCGTCAAACTGGGGTGCTCCACTTGGCAGGTGTAGACCTCTCCACTCTGAGGAACTGTCTCCAGCATCACCAGGGTCTGGAAGGTCCAGTCTCCATTACGGATCAGGCCTGTGGACACGACCCCAGACTCCTCTTCCTGGCCATTCCGGAACCACCTGACTTCAATGTGGCCTGGATAGAAACCATTCACAGAGCAGACCAGGAGGTTGTGGTGCTGCAAGGGCTGGGTCTTCAGAGGATACACAGTCACTGTAGGCTCCACTAGAAGAGAAGAGGTAGAGGAACTCAGTGAGGAAGACAGACTCAGTCTCCCAGGTTGGCTGCCTGACTGCCTCCGGTCTCTGGTCCTGGGCTGAGTCTCAAGCAGGCTCTCCCAAAGCTGGCCATGTGGCCCAATGAATATCAGTATCATGAGCCTT
>PISX010028015.1:0-22149 GCA_004024625.1 Mellivora capensis
TAAAAAAAAAAAAAAAAGACACGTCTCCAAAGGCAAGTGAAACAAAAGCAAAAATGAATTTTTGGGACTTCCTCAAGATAAAAAGCCTTGGTTAGTGCTGTGAAGTGTGTAAACCTGGCGATTCACAGACATGTACTCCTGGGGATAAAAATACATTATATGTTTATAAAAAATTAAAAAATTTAAAAAAAGATAAAAAGCCTTCTGCACAGCAAAGGAAACAATCAACAAAACTTAAAGGCAGCCCACGAAAGGGGAGAACATATTTGTAAATGACATATCAGATAAAGGGCTGATATCCAAGATCTATAAGGCACTTCTCAAACCCAACGCTCAAAAAACAAATAACCCAATCAAAAAATGGGCAGAAGACATGAGCAGTCACTTCTCCAAAGAATACCTATAACAGACACATGAAGAAATGGTCAACATCACTATACAAATTTAAACCACAATGAGATACCACCTTACACCAGTTAGAATGGCAAAAATCAACAAAGCAATGTTGGCGAGGATGTAGAGAAAGGGGAGCCCTCCTACGCTATTGGTGGGAATGCAAACTGGTGCAGCGACCCTGGGAAACAGTATGGAGGTTCCTCAAGATGTTAAGAATAGAGCTTCCCTATGACCCAGCAATTGCACTACTAGGTATTTACTCCAAAGATACAGATGTGAAAAGAAGGGGCACATGCACCCCAATGTTCATAGCAATATCCACAATAGCCAAACTGTAGAAGGAGCTGAGATGCCCTTCAACAGATGAATAGATAAAGAAGATGTACATATACACAATGGAATTTTATTCATCCATCAGAAATGATGAATATCCACCATTTTTATTGATCTGCATGGAACTGGAGGGGATTATGTTAAGTGAAGTAAGTCAAGCAGAGAAAGACAATTATCATCTGGTTTCACTCATATGTGGAACATAAGCAATAGCATGGAGGATCATAGCAGATCATAGCAGAAAGGGGAGAAATCAGAAAGGGAGACAGACCATGAAAGACTACGCAACCCAGGAACAATCTGAGGGTTTCAGAGGGAAGGAAGGGGAGGAGGTGATAGGGTGATGGGTATTGAGAGGGGCATGTGCTGTGCTGTGCTGTGAAATGCACTGGATGTTATATGTGATTAATGAATTTTTGAACTATTACAAAATTAATTTTGTAATGAAAATTACAAGTTGGCTGGAGCTCATCAAAAACTAATGAAGTACTATATAGTGGCTAACTGAACATAATAAAAAAATTTTAAGAAATTGAAATATTTTGTACTTGACACCATCTAGAAAGTAGAAAGACAACTCACTGAGTGAGGAAAAAAATATTTGCAAATTATGTATCTGGTAATGGACTTACATCCTTAACGTAAAAAGAATTCCTATAACTCCATAATAAAAGGAAATCATCCAACTAAGAAAATGAACACATGATTTAATAGATACTAACTATTTTTATTTCTTCTTTAGAGAAGTAAATACAGGAAAAAATGCACAACATTATTAGTCATTAAGAACATGCAAATCAAAACCACAATGAGATGCCACTTTACACTTACTAAAATGACTATAATGGAAAAGACAGTAAGTGTTGGTGAGGATGTGAAGAAGTTGGAACCTTTCTGCAATTATGACAGCGATCTAAAAGGTTGCAGTGACTTTGTAAAATAATTTAGCAGTTCCTCAAATTATAAAATACAGGGTTACTACATGACCTAACAATTCTCCTTCTGGGTATATACTCAAGAGAAATAAAAACTATGTTCATATAAAAACTTGTGCATGAATACTCCTAGCCTCCATTACTCACAGAGGAAACAATTCAAATGTCCACCACCTGATGAAGAGATTAAAAAATGTGGCATATCCTTACAATCAAACATTACTTAGCCATACATTAAAAGGAATGAAGTACAGGTACATGCAACAACGTGGATGAACTTTGAGAATGCTATGCTAAGTGAACAAAACTAGTCACAAAAGACTAATTGTGTGATTACCTATTGTGGACCTTCCATATAAATGCAATCTGTACAGCAGAAAATAGATTAGTGTTTGTCTAAGGCTTAAGGTGCTGTAAGGTGTTTGGGAGCAACTACTAATGGGTGCAGGACTTCTTTGTGGGATGATGAAAATGTTGTAAAATAAGATTGCCATGATAGTTGCACAAATCTTGGAATATGTTAAACACCATAGAACTGTCAGCTTTAAATGGGTGAATCTTTTGACATGTGAATTATACCTCAACAGCCTATTTTGAAAATAGTCAAAGTATGCCAGGGAAATCTGAATGAAGACCTCAATTCCTAGTATTTCTAAACAGACACTTGGGGAATATGAGGAAACCAGAGATTTAAGGGCTCTGAGGAATATGTTGTAGACTGATGGATGTAATTATTTGAGGTTCCTTTAATAAGGTTGTTTTATTAGAACATGAGAAGTCCCTGTTTGCAGTGACTATTTGGATTCCAGAGATCAAAAATTACAAGTTGGCTGGAGCTCTAGCGGAAGGAATCTCATGAGCGGAGGAAGTTTGTTAGCGTGGCCAGCAAGGAGTAGTAGGTTGTCAGGTAGTCAATGCGATGAGGAAAAAGTTTTAAAACTCTTCAGAAAGTCTCCAGAGCAGGGATCATTTTCTTTCAAGGGCCATGTAATAAATATTTGAGGTTTACAGACCGTTTGGTCTTTGCCATGACTATTCAGCTTCATTCTCATATTGAGAAAGCCACCAACAATATGTACAAAACGCAGTATGGCTGTGTTCTAATCAAACTGTATTTGGAAAGCAGGGTTATGGCTGGATTTGGCCTGTAAACCTAACTTGCCATTCCTGCTTTATAGGAAAGCCAGTGCTACAGAAGAGATCTGGAAGGAACTACTGTCTGAATTCTATTCCTAGATCTTCTGTTTTGGGCTGAAGAGAAAAAGGTGAAAAGTTTATAAGATTGCTTCCATAACACATTTGACTCCTTATGAAGATACTGGTTCGTTTGGGGTCTGGGAGTTCCTGGGCCATTGCTGCGCATGAGAAGAGGGCTGAAGGAGCAGCTCAGCCTCTTGCTTGCGGTATAATCTGAGGAGATGTGAGACCATTGCAAAAAAGATAGTTATGGATTTTATATTTTAATTATGCTTCAGTAAAAAGAAAAGAGGTCCTGGTAAAAGTTTATAGAATTTCCTCAATATTGACTTCTAATCTGAGAACAGATGTCCCAGTATAGTGAATGCCACTAAGGAAAGTGGAGTCCAAAGTCTCATGTGGGCTATGAAATATTAAAAACCTTACCCTGTGAGATTTTTTTCATGTCCTCTGGGAGAGAATGAAAGTAATCAAGTAGTAGTAAGACACTATGGAGACATTGAGACGATTTCAAAATTGTCAGCCAGCTAAAAATCTTAGAGGGAATTTAAAGCACAAATATTGGCAACAGCACTTAGATGCCCTCTTACAAGTGCCTCTCTGAAGGCTCAGTGCCAGAAGACAGAACATTTAGGAACCAGCATCTCTGATTCATACTACTGGGGATTCATCCTCATGACTCTAGAGAATTAATTCTGCTTTGCCATCTCTCCCTCCCACCCCTTAGATTTTTTCCTGTTGATTGTTTATACTGATGTTAGTGTGGGGAGTTCATTCACAAAGTATCATATTCAGGGTAACCTGTGGTAATTGAGATCTTTGTCAGTCCTCAGTCAAAGAAAACCAGTCCATGAGGTGAGAGCAGGATGAAGGTGTTTGGGGCCATGTTTGAGATTTCTGATGGCGTTGGTGACAGAAATCTGTGTGAATTGGTGGGAGGCTCCTGAGTTTCCCATCCCAGATCTGCTTTTAATTTTTCCATTCAGATAATTTGGCCCTCTTACTTATGGAATCTAATATTTTTTAATTGTGTGAGACAGAAGAGATATAAAGCTGAGGTGACACATTTAATGAGAATGATTGGTTTTAGAACCAAGTTATTGAGAGTGGAAAAAATGTAAATCTGTCCTTGATGCCAAGACTTACTAAGTAAAGATATGAATAACAACCAGGGACTTTATGAAGGATAAAGGGTTGGAGAAAAGCAGGAATTGATATCTAGAATTCCCCATCTCCACAAATCTAAGTCCCAGTGGAAATACCTATGGCTTTGGTAATAAATAATTGAATAGTCACTAATCCTTGTGGGTGACATCCTTTCTTTGTTCAGTTTGTGTTTCTGTTAATATGTTTAGTGACAGGTGCATGTTCAAGGTGAACCAGGAAACTGGAGACCATGGCATTTGCTGGGGAGAATGGCATAGGAAATAGGTGTGAGAGAAGGTGAGTTTAAGTGAATAGATTCATTAGCCTTAGTGGCTTGGGAGACCACAGATGAGTCTTCTTTCCTCAATAGACACTGTCTCCACTGCCCTTAAGGATTACTCCCAAAGGCTTCCAGAGAGTTACTGAGTCTAATATGTAGTTGATGTTCCCATAGTAGCTTGAACCTGAAAACTTTGGCCATTGAGAAAACTAATACCTGGAATCCACACTGTAATAGAAATGTTGAGGTGAACATCCTCAAACTCTGAGGAAAGCGGAATTAGAAGAAACCTTGTAGACTTGAGGAAGGCTAGGCTTTTAGGATTTTAACTGAACTAGGTAGAAGTTCTAAGTTTTCTTAGAGTTGGAAAGAGCAAAATAAAAAAATATATTTGTTCATAAATTGGCACAAGTGCTTTAAATATATTAGGAAGCTCTCACTACCTGGCTCCATCTCTTATCTTTGCTGCCTATAAACCTGAGTGCCCTCACTTAGAAAATCGGGCTAATACTATATTCCTTATATAGCTGCAGAACAGGTAAAGGAGGACACAGTGGAGACTTATGAAACAGTTGCTATTTGTATTAGCTTTTAATTTTATTACGATCAAAGAAGATACTATCAGAGACTCTAGGGAAAACACAGAAATAAAAATAAGCTTTCTTTTGCTTTTATTTACCTCTTACTTTTTCTTTTTCTGCCCAGGGATATGTCTTTTTTTCCCTCTGTTTGTTCGTTTGGGTGTAAATTTGAAATTATCACCATACTGATTGCACATTTAAAATAAATTTGCATGTGGCTTCCAGGAAAGCAGATCAGAGGTGAGGGTGCCTTGAGTTAAAGTTGGGGAATGCCATCACCCTTCTTAAAATCCCTTAGTATCTTACTATAGCTGTTAAAGTATCATTGCATTTAGAATCCAATTTTTTTTAAAGTAAATTTACAAATCTTCAAATTATCTTATACGGTTGAAGATGGTCTCGCTTCTGCCTTCTTTCCCAGAGGCCTGTTTTGCTGTTGTTGCTTATTATGTGCTAAAATCATGAGCCTTCTTTGAGTTCCTCAAATGCTTTAGGATCTCTTATGTACTGTTCTCTGTTCTTTCTCCAAGCTCTGCATCTGCTTAATTTTCAACAAATTATAATTTCTCAAGGATACAATTTCTTACTACCACCCCCATGAAATTTGTTTCCTCCTGCTATTCTCTTACAGCACTCTGTTCTTTTTCTCCAATTTAAGATTCTGGTATGTGTGTGTATATGTGTGCAGTGTTTTAGATGTTTCTCTCCCTAGGCAGACTGTCAACTTCATAGAATAGGATCCATGTCTTTTTATTCTCCACTGCCCACCTAGTATAAGGTTTATCACATGTTACACATTCAATAAATATTACTTGAGTATGTGGATGACAGAAGTGTGACTAGAATGGCATTCCTAAAATGACAGGGAATCTATGCTTAGTTTACTGTTCTCTGTCACAGCAGCATTACTGATAGGAAAAATGTGTCAGAGAAGCAGAGGGGGATCATAAAAAGTTTTTGAAACTGTCTCTGAAATTGGAAAGTTATGGCTGTGGGCTGTTGTAGGCCAGCAGAACTGACCTTATAATGAAAAAGACAATAGATGATACATAGTAGTCGCCTGTATCCATGGGAGGAAAATTTCCAAGACCCCCAGGTGATACCTGAAACCAGCAATAGTACCAAGTCCTCTATACACTGTTTTTCCCTATACATGCATACCTGTGATAATTTAGGATTAAACTAGGAATAGTAAGAGACTAAAAATAACTGATAATGAAATAGAACAATGACAGTTTCCTATAATACAAGTTACGTGAATATGGTCTATCTCAAAATATGTTCTTGTACTGTATTCCTCTTTTTTTTTTTTGTGAAGATGTGAGATGATAAAATGCCTGTGTTGAGAAAAAGTGAGGGAAATACCAGAGGTATTGTGACATAGCTCTAGGCTCCTATTTGACCTTCAGATGAAAGATTATTGGCTTGTGGATCATAGTTGATTATGGGCAGCTGAAGCCATGGAAAGCAAAACTGTAGATTGGGGGACTAACACATGCCAAAAGAAATTCCAGCTAAGAGAATAAGCCTTTGTTAGTTTAGGGATGAACCTAAAAGCTATTTTCCACAGCAGCCAATGACCAATTAAAATGAAATCTTCATCTGTAGTGTCCCTTTGTATTAGAATTCTCCAGAGAAATAAAACCAACAGGACACACACACACACACACACACACGCACACACACACACACACACACACATATAAATACACATACACATTTATTTATATATACATATATAAAACATACACTAAAATATACGTACATACACATATATGTGTATACACATGTGTATGTATGCATGTATGTATCTATATATGTATGTATATATGAGTTTTATTTTAGGAATCAGCTCATACAGTGATGGTGACCAAGAAGTCCCAGGGTCTGCCATTTGCAAACCGAAGAACCAGGAAATTTAGTGGTGTACTAATCAGTTGCACACCCAAGTATGAAGGCCAAAGAATCAGGGGGTTTGGGTATTGGGGGGATTGAGGGTACAAGTCCTTATTTGAGTTCAAAATCCCAAAACCAGGGAGTGATGATGTCTGAGGGCAAGAGAAATATCTCAGCTTAAGCAGAGAAAGACAGAGCAACTCCATACCTCTTCCTTTTTTGGTTCTATTTAGGCCTTTAGTGTATTAGATTAATGCCTACCCATATTGGTGAAGACCATCTGTTTTACTCAGTTCAGCAATTCAAATGTTAATCTCTTCCAGAAACATGCACCCAGACACACCCATAAATAATATGTTACCAGCTATCTGGGCATCCCTTGGTCCAATCAACTTGACACATAAAATTAACCATCACACCTTTGCATAAAATATTCAGACTTCCCAGTTTGGTTGGAATAAAATCCAAACTTCTCAGTATAAGATATGAGATATCTTGACTTGTCCTGTCCCTTTTTCCCACTGTGTCTAGTACCATCACCCCTTACCCCACCACAATTTACTAAACTCTAATCCAGGAACCTCATTTCTCTGCTCAGCTGATGCAAAGCTCTTGGCTGCCTCAGTGACTTTGGACTAACGCACTCTTCCCCTGGCTCTATTCGTAGCTGAATCCCTTGCTCTCTCACCTCAAGAATCATTTCCTCAAAACAGCTTCCCATAATTCCTTCACCTATTTCACCCATACCTCCAACCCCCTCCCTTCTGGCAACCTCTGTATTTATCAGTCTGTTTCTGGTTTTTTGTTCGTTAGTTTTGTTTTTTAGATTTCACATTTGAATGAAATCATATGGTATTTGTCTTTCTTCATCTGACCTACTTCACTTAACCTCTAAGTCCGTCCATGCTGTCACAAATGGCAATATCTCGTTCTTTTTTATAGATGAGTAATATTCCATTGGGCATACATAACAAACCTCATTATCCATACATCTAAATATCCACTATTGGGTATTTACCCAGAGCAAATGAAAACACCTAATTTGAAAAGGTATATGTACCCCTGTGTTTATTGCAGCATTATTCAATAGCCAAGATGTGGAAGGAAACCTTAGTGTCCATCAGTAGATGAAATGGACAGAAAATAAATATTTTTAAATGCACTAAAATATTGAGTGGATGTCACTGATTGGCAGAATGACAGGTTATTTTAATATTCACCTTTCTCTCTTTTCTATGTATTTCAGATTTCAAATATATGTACTTTTCTCATTAGTACTTAGGTAAAAGCTACTACTTATAATTGTCCTGTTTCATGGTAGGACTGAGAAAAAGTCATGTTCTGAAGGCCTCTTAGGGATAAAACTAGGTCTAATGGAAGAAAGCCTTTTACAAACTCAATTGGCTTAGAATTGTAGAGTTTTTTCTTAAAAATTAGAGCTGGAATGTCTAAAATTCTCAAAAATGGAATGCCTTAGTAATGGTTGAATTGTCACTGGATGGGTCTGTGATTATATTTTATATAAATGATGCAAGTCTTCAGCCGAGAATTAGATTTAACACAACCTTCTAAGCTTGAGATCTTGATTTTTAATTAGCAGAAATGTCTAGTTTTTCTGTGTTTGTAATCCAAATCAGAAACTTTAACCTTTAAAGTAAAAGTAGAGCTTTTAAAATTATTTTTCATTGCATATTTGAAAATGGGATTTATGTATGGATATTCTGATGTCTCAGAAGAAAACTGATAAGTCCCAATATACCATTGCGGTTGAAGCATTTCCAGGTTAGGTGAGATTAGGGAATACTGAAAATGTCAAAGAAAGAGATACATTATTTGATTGTATGGATAATTTCCTAGTGCAGCCAAATAACCTGAAAACATGTTTTGGGCCAGACACTTATTTTAAATGATAGAGCAAAAGTTGGAAGAAGATATAGAAAAGAAGTATCCATTTCTTGATCATTGATTGGCATTTAAAAGTGTTTTTCTACCAGAAAAAAAATTTGTTACAATCTGGTAACTTGAATTACAAGGTATTGCAACTTGAGAAGAGTGACAATGTATTCACTTTGGAATAGTGATTTTATTTCTCTTAATTCTTCAAAGAGATTCTTTTTTTCTAAAGCCTAGTGGATGCTGGCACATGATTGTTCATATAGGAAATCCTAAGGAATCTACAAAAATAAAATTTTAGAATTAACAAGTGGATTTAGCTAGGCTGTAATGATTCCTGGTCCATATTAACAACAAAACACCAGTTACATATCCCTTTTAACCTACAGAACTTATTTTATCACTTCTTTTAATGCAGATTAATGAGAAACTTTTTTTTAAACTTTTGCCTGTCTAAAATATTTCACTTTCATAACTTAATATTTTCTTTTTTCAGCTTTTACAATATGGCATTATTTATATACTACGCAACTCACCCTATTATACACTTCTAAGAATTTTGACAAATGCTTATAGTTCTCTAACCACCATGACATTCAAGATCCAGAACAATTCCATCAACCCCCAATTACCCTGTGCCCAATTGCAGTCACTTGTCCTGCCACCCACTGTTCTTGGCAATCACTGATTTCTTTCTACTCAATAGCTTTTCCCTTTTGAGGATGTCATATAAATTGGGTCATGCAGTATGTGGCTTCTTCTTCTTCTTTTTTTTTTTTTAAGATTTTATTTATTTATTTGACAGAGATCACAAGTAGGCAGAGAGGCAGGCAGAGAGAGAGAGATGAGGAAGTAGGCTCCCCGCCTAGTAGAGAGCCCGATGTGGGGCTCGATCCCAGGACCCCGGGATCATGACCCGAGCCAAAGGCAGAGGCTTTAACCCACTGAGCCACCCAGGCCCCCGAGTATATAGCTTCTTAAGTTTGGCTTTTTTCACTTAGCATAATGCATTTTGGATATACTCACATTGTCGCTATACCAATACCCTTTTATTGTGGGGAAGTGTGTCACTAAGTTCCTAAGTGTGTCACTAAGTAAACCACAGTTTACCCATTACTCAGTTCAGAGACAGAGTGCGGTTTCCAGGATTTGTGATCTTCATTTGTACCCTACGGGAAATAGATTTTTTTAAAAACTCTTCCCTCAGGACCCTCAGCCTTTTATTCTCTGGAGAGATAGACACACACACAGGGAAATTTTGTGTTTTATCAGCAGTAGTTACTGTTCTCCTCTTCCACCATGTACCACAGGGAGGCTTTCTCATATCTGTCATCCTGTCTTTGATCTTTCCTTGGGTAATGTCTGTGAAGAAGATCCTGCAAGTGGTTGAGATTGTCCCTTGTGTCTGTGGCTCCTAAGGGTTATGTATTTTCTCACTAGCTCACAGTCTACCTTCAGGAATTCGTTAAACATTTACCTGAATTTTTATTAGCAGTTTGTATGGAATCTGGTATCTTGCCCCAGGGAAGGAACCACTTGTGTCTTGCCTTTTCTTGGCTGTTCTAGTTATTTGCTCTTTGGGGTTCTCTGGGCTTCTGAGATATGTGTATTTTTCTTGGTGTGTGTGTGTATGTATGTGTATAATTTGTAGACTATATAAATACATATACATGTAAATTCTGGCCTTCATCAATTAATATACATTTGTTATCCACTCCTCATCAGAAATTCAATTTGCATGCATATTATGTTGTTTAATATTGTTCCATCGATTTCAGATGTTTTACCAAAAATTTTCACTATTTTTGCTTTTTGTATTTCAGTTGGTGAATTTCTATTGGACTTCATTCTATTTAGCTGATCCTTTCCTGTGTTGAGTCTGTTATGCTAAGTCTTTTAATGGAATTAACTTCTATATCACATTATTTCTATCATTTCTTTTGGGCTCTTTTTTATAGATTTATCTGTCTTTTGAAATTCTCCATTTTATGTTGCCCATACTTAGTTTAATATAGTAGCCATGTCATGTCTATACTTGATAATTTTAAAGTTCCCATCTGATAATTCTGCTATTTGTGCCACATCTGAATTTTTCCCTGACAGCTATTTTATTTGTTGGGAATGTATGATATTGCTTGATGTTTTCTGAGCTTTATAATTTGTATTGAATGCCATTTTTTTTTTTTTGGTAACAAAGCTCTAGAAACTAATGAAGATATTATTTATGCCCAGAAGTGTGAAAGCCTCTTCTTTCAGAGAGGGTTTTGAATCCATATGATTTTATGTGAATTTGTTGTTGCTTTATTTAGCATTGTTGCTTCACAAGTTTCAATTCTATTTTTCTAAGTGATGTTCGTCACCTTTCTATTTTTAATATTTCTCAATATTCCAACTCCTCCACTGGATTTTTGGCATGCCCTGCATTTCTGCACCACAGAAAGGTTTCCTTCTGTGCTCCGGTCCCCTACCCCAGTGGTCGACTGCTATTGTTAGCACTTTATATTCACAAAGCTCATATGGGGGGATTCCTTACTTCTTCTGCCTCAGCATTAGGCAGACTTTCTATACCTGATCCTTAGGAGTAGGGCTCCCTTAGCATCCCCATTCTTCTGTCAAACAGTTCTACTACGCTCTCTGCAATACAGATCTGGAGCACAAGTAGGTTTCATGTTTCTTCCCTAGGGGCAGTAGCAGGAGAGCTCCACCTTTTGCTGGGTCCCTGGCATGAATGAGTTTCCTGCTCCTTTGCACTGACAGTAGAACCTTGCTACATATCTGTGCAGGATCCAGGATGGGCGGATTTCCTATCCCTCCCCCAGCAGTAGATAACTTCTGCTTCATGTTAGCGCATGGTTTGAGGCAAAGTGGTTTTCTGTTTCATGCCCATCAATGGGCCTCTTCTTCCTTGTACCTGACAAATGCCCAGGATGCAGCCAGTTTTTGTGCCCGTCTTCCAGAAAGCAGGAGCCAACCTATACCTTGTATTCTAAGTAGTCTATAGAGTGAAGATGCTGTACCATCCTTAAATTTAGGTAAGTCTTCAGAGGGGTTCTCTCAGGTGTGATTCAGTCCTCAAATCTGTCATATCAATAATCAGTGGAGGCTCATATCAATAATCAGTGTGGTAGAGATTCACACTGTATCTAGGGCTCTCAGGGATTCTAAACTATTAGGGTAGCACATATTTGCCTTTTAAGAATTCATTTAGATTTCAACTATTTTATTCTTACTTACTGTTATGGTGATGACCTCTTTTTTCTCCTGTTTTACAAAAAGTGAAAATTTGTACTCTTTTCTCTCATAGAGGTTCTAGACTGTTTGGATTTCAATTTTTTGGGTTACTCTGGAACCTCAACTCTTTAATAGCCTAAAAAATTATGGTTTTATAGACTACATGGTTTGTCCTCATTTTTATGGTAGAATCGATGTGTTTTTGAAATTCTCTAAATTTTAAGCAGAAGTGGAAATCTAATTGTGTTTCTAAAGAGTAGCTAACCATTGGAAAGTAAAAATTAAAAAAAAACATTTTTTAAGAGTTTATTTATTTGACAGAGACCTCAACTAGGCAGAGAAGCAGGCAGAGAGAGGGAGGGAAGCAGGCTCCCCGCCGAACAGAGAGCCCAATGCGGGGCTCCATCCCAGGACCCTGGGATCATGACCTAAGCTGAAGGCAGAGACTTAACCCACAAGAGCCTCCCAGGCACCCCAAAACACACCACTATTAATAGTAGTTTCAAAACATGATTTATGGAGAGATAGATTTAACAAAATGTTAAAGAGCTTTACACTCAAAACAATAAAACATTGTGGAAGGAAATTAAATAATACATAAGCAAATTACCAACTGTATTTTAGGAAAGCTTGGTATTTGTAAAATTTCACTCCCAAAGTAATAAATACAATCCCAATTCAAATTCCAAAATACATTGTTCATGGTAAGAATTGAAAATCTTAGTTTATATAGAAATGTAAAATCCCAAAATCATTAAATCATGCTGAAAGAGCAAAGTTGAAGACTTTTTATTACTTGATCTCAAGATTTACTTTAAATCTCAGTAACTGAGTGAGTGTGATATTGGTGAAAAGATAATCAAATAGAACATGTCAGAATAAAGGATCCATAAATAGAGTAGGTTTTATTTTATCTATCAAATCTCCAGCTAAAGTTACTTTCTCACAGAAATCCATGTCTTCTGACTTTACTGAAAGTAAAGTTCCTTTACTAAACTCTCACTCTCCTGTCTTCTCATCTTCAGAGTATTTATGGTGATAATATTAAAAAATTACTTCTATAATTGTTTATTATTATTGTTTCCCATAAGACCATATAGTTAGAGTGTAAAGTGTGAACTTTTTGGTCATGGATATTTGAAGACCAAATGCAATGATTGGTACATATTAGGTGTATAATAAAAAACAAATGAATAAAGGATTTCAGAGTTATGTGAAGGGTAATAAACAATTTGAGATTATTATACTGACATATATAATTGATAACCATTTATGGTCATTGTCTAAACTGCAAAAAGAGGGTACATACAATACAAATGACTACTGTTTTGCTGTTTTGATATTGTTGGTAGTTTTTCTTCATTGCTTTTCTCTTTGTAGTCTCATCTGGTCATTAGCTGTTCTCTCTAGATTGCTGTATCAGTTGGTGTTCTTAATTTCAAGCAATCAGAAGCAAATGTGCTTCTTTGTTAGTGATAATGTTCAGCAAATTGTCTTTCTCCTAAGAGCAAACTTTTTAGAATGAACCATTGGATTCCTCAGCTTTTCACAAGATTGTGATCCAACTGGATTTTCCTATCCTTTAGATTTTTGAAATGATTTGAAAATTATAAAAAATTACAAATGTAGGACAATAAAGTTCCTTAAATTTTTATCCAATTGCCCAAATGTTAACATTTTCCACATACATTTTTTTATTCTCCCTCCCTCTTTTTTCTCTCAAATGCATATAGACACACACACACATATATACATTGTGAATCCACACGAGTACACATTATATATAAATAGTTTTTTCTTTCAAAAGTTGGGAAGAAATTTGCAGATATGAAGCCTCTAAATACTTAAGGAGTGTATTGCCTAAAATCATGATCTTTTCTTATATAATCAAAGGAAGATTACCAAAATCAGGGAATTCATGTTGACTATTGCCAAACTGAAGACTATATACAAATTTCCACAATTGTCCCATTAATCATCTCTTTTAGGAAAAAAAACTTCTCAGAATCCAATCCAGAATTAAATATATTAATTCTGCAATGTCTTGTTTTTTCCCATGACTTTAACATATTTTGGAAAAGTTCTGGCTATTTATTTTCTAGACTATTCCTTAATTTATGTTTGATTTTCATCTTGATTGGAATTTAGGTGTACATTTTTGGTAGAAATTATCAAAGGAGGCATTTGATGTGAGCTTTTCCTATTAATTGTGATATTAATTTGATCACTTGCTTCAAATATAATTGGCCAGTCTTAGCTACTATATTTTTCATGGTATTACTAAGTATCTTACAGAGAGAGCTTATAAATATTTGTTTCATTTTTTACCTCACTACTTCTAAGTTATGGTGATTCTTTCATGAAACAACTAATGATGAGTTCCAAATGGTAATTTTCTAGTTCCATCATTTCTTCTATGTTTATTACTTTGTAATCTACTCTAAGGAAGAAGTGTTTGTTCTCCACCATTTATTAAAATCCATTTGGATTCATGGGTTCTTACTTTGTTCTATGACCATAATATTTTCTTATTATTTCTTTTGTTGCTTAAATGTCTCATTGATGTTTGAAGGCTTTATCTCCCTATCTTCAGCTTACAAATGTCTTACGAAGGCCTGTACAGTATTTAGCTTTTAACTTCTTTTAGCATTAAGTTGGCGTGGTGTTCTCTGGATGGTATGAAGACAGTTAAGGCTCCTGCAGTCTACAATATGGCACAAAGATACAGAGCTAACATACCCTAGATCAAGATGGTAAATACATTGTAATTCCTGCTAAGATAAACAAGACAGCTTCTGGTGTTTTCCATTTATTAAGATGGGGGAAAAATATTCCCCAGGTCAATAGTTACACATCATATGTTTTGGGTATCAGCTAAGATGGTGAGCAAAACAGGAAATGACAGATAACATTAGTTTCCTATGTACATTCAAGTCTTCGATAGTGACTTTAGTTTCTAAAATTTTCTTCCAGTCCTATCTTAGTTTTTGATGCACCAGGGAAGAGTTAGGAAACAGAAGTACTAATGATTTCCACATGACCCCTTTGTATCAGAGAACCCGTACAATGATGTGCCCAGGTGCTAACTGTTGCTGTTATAGTAGATACAAAAAACTCAATAAATAGTGGATAATTTGGATGTTCCACAAGACGTATGGTGAGATGGATTCATGTTAGGGCTCTAACATGAATTGATTACTCCTAATCTCCATAAACTCTCCAAAACACTGGCAAACAATAGAGTAAATTATAGGTCTCCAGACTATAGTGTTAAATTTGGCAAGCATCCGGTAATCTAAATCCATAAGTAACTTGAGAAATGGTTGCAGTTATTGTTGGTAAAGATTAGGATAAAAATTCACAGACTATATGGATGCTATAGTGGTTTTCATTTAGCATACCTAACTTCTATTTTGTTCAAGGGCCTATAGAACTAAGAATTGATACAGTTCTGGGAAATGTGCATAGAACATCAATGGGATGTTAGTCCTGGATATCCCATGATCAAGTAGTAGCTAATAAAGAAGTTATTTCTCATGGATCAAATAATTTTGGTTGTTGTACTGCCCTGCACCCTGTTGCATTAAGTAAGCCTGCCTTGTTCTTATTTCTGTGTCTTAAATATATTACTTGGGGAGGGCACCTAATATACGCTTGTCCTGATTTCTTCTGTGGTATCTCTCACCAAGATGATTACCCTAAAGCGAACAGTCTCAGAAACACTTTACACAGATGCTAAGGCTCCTCTCCTGTATGTACATCTTAAAGTTATGTGGAAAGGATAATATTCTCAGGTACCTTGTTGTCCTTAGTCACAGCCATGTCTGAATCTCCATCTTTCAAAATAAAGTATTTATAGGAGATTTTGACATTTTAATTTCAAAGAGAAAACCCACCAGCAAATCTAGTGTTGTTTTTTTTTTTAAACAAATATACAAGTAAAGTATTAGAGATGACCTTAGCTGTTAGAAGTGGCACATTGTATCCAAAATATGTGCATCTGGATTAACACACTGACTGTTGGCATTTTCAGCCTGACTTAATGTTTTCCTTCTTCAGAAAATCATTTTTATTATCTATTTTCTTAACATATTCTACATATTTATGCTTCTTATGTTGATAGGATTTTCAAAGTTGTACCTTTTTGAAAGCCTTTCTTTCCACGTTTTACTTTCTATTTTATCTGTGGTACAAGGAGGAATATTCCTCTAAGTATAATTCCATTACTAAGGAGTTGAGTGTGTAAGAATTGGCTTTATTGTAAAAAGCTAGTGTCTCATTTGAGCGTTCTGTCAAGCATTAAAAAGACAAGAAAATTTATCAAACAGTAAAGAAGAGGCTGCTTGAGCTGACAGAGGAGGTTCAGGGAGGGCTGAGGCTTGGGGGGACCCTGAGTTTTGAATTTCCTGTATGCCTATATTTCTCTGCATGGAGCCCAAATTTCTAAAATCCATGCACTGGTTTTCACAGAAGAGATCTGGAGAGTCAGTGAATTCAATTGTCATTGCAATTTGGCAACCTATAAAATAATAATTTGAGTTCATTATTAGCCATTGTATTGCTGGTGCTGCTAGAGAGAACATATTTTTAAAGTTAGGCAGTGTCCCTTGTTTTAGCCTATGTAAAAACAAATTTTAGGAATTTGAACTTGTCATTCTTTTCCTTTAAATTAGTTAGTTCCCTTAGAAATAGCCATTCTATCCAGTGTTTCTTGAGTTATTTTTGGCCACCGTGCAATTGTATCGTGAGAACAGCAAGGACGCCCCAAACTTGCTTTCAATCAGCTTTTGAATCAAGGTTATCATAGAGAGTAATTTAATCTGCTCTTATTAACAGAAAGTCACAGGCAACCAGCTGTCTATCCATAAATGATAATGGGATTTTCATTGTGTTTAGCAGTAAAAGCAGATAATAAAGCTAATATTTCTTCCTTTTTACTCCAAGTCTCTCGTCTACAATGTATTCTTGGTTCCAGGGTCTGAATCAGACAGGTTCTCCTTTGAAATCAATAGAAAACATCACAGTTGGAAACGACAGAGAAAATTTGGAGGATACCTGGACAGTAAAGCTTGGAAAATGGGCAGAAACCAGTAGTAGATCAAAGGTAAGAAATAAATGCCCAGAATACCACCAATAGCACTGTTCTGTGTGAACACACATTAAAATTAGGAAAGACAAGAGATTTGAACAACGCATCTAACACGTACGATGTGAGTAGCACATCTAGCACATGGAACCTAACAGAAAATACCCATTCATTGCAAAGACGGACAACATTTTCAGAGCTGCAGCTTGACTCTCCTGAGGAGACAGATTAGGGGTAATATTTAAAGTCAGTTCCAGGCCTTCCTTTCATACTGAATAACAAACTGAGAATGAGGGATGTGAAAAAGTTCCTTGTATTCCATGTGGATACATTATATTAGACTGACAGTTATTTAAATATCAGTAGTATATAGGCAGATATAATTGTGCTTTATATGTGGTCAGTGTATATTGTTGTCGTTACCATGTTTCTGAGGAAAAAGGAGGGCTTGAACACTGGCTCAATGGTAAGTGCATTTCAATGACCAATCTCTGGGATAAATAAATTATTACATAGAAGCAAGTCACTTTGTCTGGAGCTAAGGTTCAGTTGAAATACAAATTTGCTAATGTAGAATTTTACAGAATCTTTATAGGTCAATAATGACTCGTAATTTTACTCTTTTCCCAAATAACTAATGCAAAATTAAAGTGATCAGAGTATTAAAAATTTTTTTTCTAGTTTTGAACAAGTCATCTATTTTCTATCCAGTTTTCATATAAAATGTTTTGATTGTTATTATGTCGCAATCATAACTATTCTCTATGAAATTTTGTGGTAGCCAGGGTATCCATTTAAATATAACGAAGAAGGCCCTTTTTCTTTATTTTTAAGATCACCTCCTTTAGTTTCAGGCATGGCCAAAGTCCTACTTTTCAGTCTCCTTATGCAAAAAAGTAATTACATTCCACTGAACTTTTTGAACATCAACTAATACTTAATGAGCACCCAGTGGCTACATGGCAATGTAATGAGCATTCTTCTTTTTAAATGCCTGTTTGTTCCCAGATTTCAGTGTCTTTTTAAGATGCTGAGAATCTTAGCAGTTTGACAATATGAAAAAAAAAATAATAGTCCCATTATGAAGAATTAACACTCTTTAAAATATCCCAGAAACCAAAGAAAAAGAAACATCATCTCTGAATATTAATAATTACCATGGTGGTAAGATCACATTTGGTAAGGTTTTACAGAACTACTTTTTCAGATGTTTAACAGCATTCAGAATAATTCCAGCATATCAAGAAGAAAAGTAATAAAAGGACAAAGCCTGCATCTAATATTGGCAAACTTTGTTAAGTGCTTAAAGGAATTGTATTACACTATTAAACAAGTAGTGATGTTTTCTGGGGGGAGGGAAAGGAGATTTGGTCACAATGATATAAATAAATCCATAGGACAACCAAGTAGAAATCAGAGTCTTACCCTAAAACATGCATCTTAAATCTATAAATGTTTCTAATGATAAAGGGAAGACAAATGATTTACAGTAAGGGCTACAAGTTCATTCCTTATTGGTAGACAGATGGGACAGGTGAGTATTGAGACCAGGGCATATTAGCAAATCTAGGAACTCTTAATACAGACTGAAGGGCTGGCTATAGCCTCCTCTTGAAGATCAATATAGGAGTTCGTTAGGAGAGTATAATGCCCAGGCTTTGTATATTTAAAATTATGTTTTGGAAACTTATGATGTGCTGTTATAAATTGGAAAATTACCATGATCACCTTGTTAACAGAACTGCAGAATATCATCCACCTCACATCTGGGCAGCACTGAGCCTGGAACATCTGGAGTATAGCTGGATCAGGCAAAGAATTTAAAATCTTTGATGGTATGCCAGATCTGATACATTCTGTTGAGATATTTAGCTGGTGGACAGATCCATATGAAGTGGATTCATTTGTCAGACATCTTGATGGCTTATTTTTGGTAGAAAAGATATTAAAGCTTTAAGTGTTGGGTAGAAAAAAATACAAAAAACCGTATATATTCTAACAGATTGTATGCTACCTGGAGGGCAAGAAGAGAGATTGACTGAGACAAAAATGGCTATCATATATAAGCTATCATTACTTTGCATCACTGTTTTCTACTGAGAAAGAGTGGAAATGCCTTTTTAATATGAGTGGAATGGTAGCCCTGGTATCCTGGAGAATGGAGACTTCTGTATCAGATACAGGTTGTAAAGAGTTTATACTACTTTATTTATTTATTTTTTTAAGAGTTTATACTACTTTAAATACTGAGCAAAGAGTGCATCACTTTATCTCTATTCTAGAAACAATTTGAGACAGGTCAGAAAGGGTAGACATCAGCTAACAAAAAGCAAGGATGTATTTTGTGTCCTTCATTTTTTAGAAAAAATTGAGATTTTGAGTTTAGATAAATGACCTTCTACCTGAACCAAACTCTCAGTATTCTCCAATATAGAACACATGTAGTTCCATCCTCATAAACCTAGGTGTGGGTGTACAAAAGACCCAATGTATGAATTTGTCATAGCCATCTATAATAAAAATAGCTATGATTACTGAACGTTATTTGTCAGCCATCTTTCTCAGAGCTTTACATAATTTACCTCATTGAGTCTTTTCAATAACCTTACAAAGGAGAGGACAGTCATTACCTCAGTTCTTGCAGATGAAGAATGTGGAAGTTCGGGATGACCTTCTTACCTAAATAATCAGTGGAAAAGCTAGGACTGGAACCCAGGTCTGCTGACTCCAGATCCTTGTTCTTACTTAGTGTGTACTGCTACCAAGGCAATTTGTACTGGACCCTCTTGATGAGGAAAGAGAAAGAGGTTCTTGTAAAGGAAAGTACAGTTATTAATTCAGTTATTTTTATGTTGGTAAACATTATTTTTTCCTTGTGATGAAAACTTTCAGGATATACTTTCTTGGCACAATTCAAATCTAACATACATTAGAGTTAACTATGGCTCACATGCTATACCTTACACCTGAGTACTTACTCATCTTATCACTGGAAGTTTGTAATTCTTGATCACCTTTATTCAGTTCCCTTACATCCCATCGCTACTTATGGTAACCACATATCTAATCTTTTAATTCTTCTTAGTGATTTTGGTTGCTTTTAGATTCTACATATAAATGAGATCATACAGTATTTGTCTTTCTCTGTCTGATTTATTTCACTTAACATAATGCCCTTAACGTCCATCCATGTTATTGTAAATTGAAAGATTTCCTCATTTTTTTTTCTTTTCAGTGTTCCAGAATTCATTGTTTATGCTCCACACCCCGTGCTCCATGCCATACGTACCCTCCATAATACCCACCACCAGGCTCACCCAACCTCCCACCCTCCTTCCCCCCCCAAAACCCTCAGTTTGTTTCTGAGCGTCCAGTCTCATGGTTCGTCTCCCCCTCCAATTTCCCCCAACTCACATTTCCTTATTTTTTATATCTGAATAGGGTTGCATTTTGTACATGTGTGTCTGTGTACACCACACAACTCATCCATCAGTGGCCACTTAAATTGTTTCCTTTTTGGTTATTATAAGTAATGTTGCAGTGAGCATGGAGATGCAGATGTCTCTTTGATATAGTACTTTGATTTCCTTCAAATATATACCTAGAAGTGGCATTGCTGGGTCATGTGGTAGTTATGTTTTTCATTGGAACTAAACTTTGAACACAGATCTCTTGGACTGTAAATCCCGTGTGCCTTAAGATTGTGAAACATACTTCCCCCTTTTGAAGATTCTTAGTGCATTTTGGCATACTGAGAAGTTCAGCAATCTGGCCCCCTCAGTAGAATGTCTTGACCATGGGCAACAGGCATGTTATCATTCTGGAGAATATTGGTTTTAGTGTGAGGTAGAAGTCGATAGTTACCTGCTACAAAAGATTTCTTGTGGGAACCAAAGATACCATGGAAATAAGTTGAAAAAGACAATTTGGTTCATAGACATTTGTTTAATACATAACTAACCAAGAATATCTCAAATGGAGATAAAACAAGTGAATTACTCAGCAAAATAAAACCTATGTATACTGAATGTGCTACTTACTGCATTCTGAGCAGAAAGTTAAGTACACAATTGAAAATCAGAAAGACACACCTGCTAGAGTTTTTCAAATGTAAAAGAGCTGCACTGTGGGTATGTAATTTTACCAAGGCCCAAATACATTAAACTTGGGACTAAAGGTGAGTCATCTCTAAAAACATTTTAAAATTAAAGTTTGCAACTACTTTTGTGCTAGAAATCGGCAGAATTTCAGAGTAGCCAGCATAACAAATCCATGGAGAACACGGTGTGGACTCTTTGCCCTAGCAAATTACTCATAACCACTGCTGTTATCACTTGGTATGGATGTGTGGAATTTGGAGAAGAGAAAAATGGGCAGGTAATTTTCAGTGAAAAATGACAGAACTTGATGCCTTCAGTCAATTCTTTCTCCACATCATATTGTATATTTCACAGCCTGTTTTAATGTACTGGAATATTATTTAACAACTTTATATTGCAATATAATTCACATCCCATACAATCCAGCCATTTCCAGTGGACAAGTCAGTAGTTCACATTACATTCACAGTTATTCAGCTGCCACTATTCTAGTTTCAAAACCTTTTCAGCACCCCTAAAAGTAACGCCATACTTAATAGTGGGTGGCATTTGCCATTTCCACACAACCAAATCAAAGTGCCCCAGGCTTAAGCAACACAAATCTACTTTCCGACCTTATAGATTCTCCTTTTCTGAATATTTCATATAAAAGGAATCACATGATACCCAGTTTTTTTCTGCCTGGCTTCTTCCATTCAGCATAATACTTTCAAAGTTCATCCATGTTGTTGCATATAGCAGTACTTCTTAACATTTTTATGTATGGCTGGCCAAATAACACTCCGCTGTACAGATTTACTACATTTTGTTCATCTGTTCATCATTTAATGAATAATTGAGTTGTTTCTAACTTGGGCTATTAAGAATAATGCTGTTATGAACTTCATAAAATCTATCTATGAAAGACCCACAGCAAACATCATCCTCAATGGGAAGAAGCTCACAGCCTTCCCGTTGAGATCAGGAACACGACAAGGATGCCCACTCTCACCACTCTTGTTCAACATAGTATTAGAAGTCCTAGCAACAGCAATCAGACAACAAAGAGAAATAAAAGGTATCCAAATTGGCAAGG
>PISX010028016.1:0-22111 GCA_004024625.1 Mellivora capensis
TTTGGGGTAAATACCCAGTAGTGCAATTGCAGGGTCATAGGGAAGCTCTATTTTTAACTTCTTGAGGAATCTCCACACTGTTCTCCAGAGTGGCTGCACCAACTTGCATTCCCACCAACAGTGTAAGAGGGTTCCCCTTTCTCCACATCCTCTCCAACACACGTTGTTTCCTGTCTTGCTAATTTTGGCCATTCTAACTTACATGATTTTTATTATCAACCGCCAAACCCCACTGAGTTCCCATGGCTAGCAGAATCAGAATCAGTCCCTTCTGCCTTTTCTGATATAACAAGTCCTATAACTACATGGTCTTATTTAGTCACTTCTAATGGGTTTGCCAGCTCCTTTTATAGCCCCCATCACCCTCCCAGTGAAGAAGACAGATTACTAGGGACAGATCCCTACATGCCTACGCTGCCAACTATAAGGTCAAACTTGAGAGGAGACAGCTTAATCACAAAATTAATGCTAGTTTTGCTAATTTAGTTACTTAAGAAAGGTGTGGGGAAAATGTGCCAAGGGTAGTGTACATCTAAGAAAGTAGGACATGGTCAGGACAAATTTACTGATGTGAGTATTCTTAGCAGAGATTCTGAGGAATATGTGAGCACAAACATGGCAAAATATAACCCCCTTTTCCTTTTCTCAGTCAGTTTGTTTACAATTTGGTGGCCTCAAGTAAATTAATATGGAACACATGTATTTTTTCATTTAATACAGAGGAAGAAATCTGAAGATTTGGGTAGACAGAATTTATAACGTCTGACCATCCTCTTGATAACTTCTCCAAGAGAGCCCAGACTCTGTTCTCTTCACCACGGTATTGGAAAATACCTCAAAAAGAAGCCTCAGCATCAGTGAAATGACTGGAGTAGTGTTGGAAAAGGTCACTGACAGGATGTGATTGCCGGTTGAACCCAGAGCTGGACCTGAGCAGTCAGAACCTTATCCTCTTCCTTGTCCTTGGAGTGTATGTTTGCCCACCGCTCCTATAGCAGGAGGAAGTGTTTTCAGAACACAACCTTGAGAGGGCAGTGTGGTGAGACTGTCTGGACACAACATGTGACTGAACTCAGTGAAGCCCTCTTTATAAACTTTTAAGATTCTAGTGGGAGGGTGAGGATATCTACTCATCTTAAAGCCACCCAAGACAGCTTTACAAGTTAAGTTGTTTATTAAACCTGCCATCTGGCAATCTGACTCTTTCCTTAGTTTCTCCCTGCCCTCCATGTATGGGGGCCAATTTCAGATTTTACTTGGGAAACTCCTCAGATTGCAAATCAACAAGTAACTACTTGTAGACTGAGGGTGAATGTGAGAAATATGGCCACTGATTTGAGCTCAGTTACTTCAGTGAATCTGAGGGAACCCTGGTTGGCTGAGACTAAGTGACAGCACCAGGTGGGCATAGTTAATAAAAAAGGTCACTGGTAGGAAGAGAGTCTGCTTATCAAAGCAGACTGATCTTTTCACAATGGCTAACTCATGAAGTTCCCAAACCAAAAAAGAAATGGGCATGCCACTTAATGCCTACTTGATTTGTGTTATGGATGGAATGTTTGTGTCTCCCCAAAATTTCTCTCTTGAAAGCCAACCCCACGATGTGATGGTATTGGGAGGTGGGGCCCTTGGATGTGATTAGGATTAGATACGGTCATGAAGATAGAGCCCTCATGAATGGGATTAATGCCCTTATAAGAATCATAAGAAAGCTTGCTTCCATTCTCTGCTCTCTGCCACATGAGGACACAATGAGATCATAATCAGTGAATCAGGAAGCAGGCTCTCACCAGACACCACATCTGCTGGCACAGTGATAGGGGACTTCCGGCCTCCAGAATTGTGAGAAATAAATATCTGTTGTGTTAGCCACCTGGTTTGTGATATTTTGTTATAGCAGCCAGAACTAAGAAAATCTGTGTAAACAAAAACTTCTATGTCTAGTGAACAGAATCCTTTATTGAGCTCACATGGTAAAGAATATGGCTTCTTATCCAATATTCAGTCCTGAGTCAGTTCACAGACCCAAAGCTTCTTGAATTAAAATAAGACTAAGTTTCTTTGAGGAAGTGTCACACTTTAATCTTCCTAACTTCCCCCAGGATAACCTTTAACAAATAGACAATTGATTGGGAAAAGGGAAACCCCCAGACCATTTGGGTATTTGGAGGCACTTGTTCTGAACTAACTATAGTCCCCAGGGACCTAGTAAGCCACTGGAAATCCTTCCGTCAGACGTGATTGAGTGATGAATTAGATGTTGCCCTGAATTCACCTCACAGGAGACATAGTCAGAAAAGCAATTCTGTGGTTATTTCACCGGTTCTTAAGACAATTTTTGCATAAAGACTGAGACAAACCAAACTCCAAAAATCTGTTTGGATCAAGAAATTCAAGTACTAGCAAAGCTTCTCAGAAATACAGATATAGATATAGATAGATGGGTACATGTATACATATGCAGCTTAGTTTTCATCATGAAATATGGATGGAAATTGGAGGCAAAGTAGAACTTCCCCAATTCTATTTGCTTTTGCTTTTTCCATTAAAAGGAATTATCTTCTGAGTCATCTCACTGGAGGGGAGCAAAATTAGGGTTTTCAAGCATTAGATGTGTGATTGGCAGGAATGACCTTTGGGGTTCCTGCCAAACCAGAGATTTGATGACTTTATGACTACAAAATTATCATAAAACTTCACCTCCATTTTTTATTCATTCTGCCCTCTGTTCCCCTTGTCACTGTTTCCTTTCTATTTTGTTTTCAGCAAGCCTTCTGAGAAATCTGTTTCGATTCATTTATTCTAGACATTCAAATTTAAGATTTGACCTCTCAGACAGTGGTTACCAGCCTATAGTGGCACTAAATTATTTCATTTCTGATTTGATTTCATCTTGTATTTCCCAAGATATACCTACAGAACTCTGTTTTCATTTACTCACTAACTTATTTAAAAATACATGTATTTATTATGTGTCTAGGGTGAACAAAGAATTATAGGAATAGGAGGGACTCGGAGAAATAATATCATGCCTCTTGCCCTCAAACCAGATTGCCTATATCTCATTATCTAGAGGATAGGCTTCTGATTATTCCTGAATAGTATTCTGTAATTCCTCTAAATACCATTCCTAAATATAACTTATAATGCTTTATAAATTCATTTAAATTTGAAACTGCAAATGATATTACATCTCATCTAATACAATTCACTTTTTTCATTAAAAAATCAAAGTCCAAGTATATAAAATCTTCAGAGTCAATCTACAAGAACTTTTTTATTGTGTTCCATGAACATGAAGGCAGAGAATGGAATTGTCATGAAGGCAGAGAAGTGTCTTTTCATCCAGTTATCTAGAGTTGTTCTAGAAAATTTGGGCATAGAAGTGAGGGTACTGACATACAGCTTGCTGCTTATTTCTAGCTTCTGGAACAATCCTCTAAATCAATGGTTTCCAAAAGCCTGCCTGCTGATTAGTCTCAAGAGAATCATCTGCAAACTTAACAAAAGCTCAAGATTCATGGATCTTTTTGCAAGAAGTCTGTTGCATAATGTGTGTGGTTAGACTTTGGAATCTCTATTTTCACCTTTTTTGCTCCTTTTTTCACCATCACTGTGAAAGAGATGTTCAAAATTCATTTTACTTTTTCACACTTATTATTGTTTTGACAGTTTAGAATTTTTAGTTTCACATTATTCTTGAGTCACTTCAGGAATCCTTACTTAAACTTCCTAATACAATTGTCTTTCTTATTATCTATATTCACTTAGATTTATTATGCATTGCTCAGTGTTTATTCTTACATTGAGACTTTTGTTCTCCCTCAGACTTTTATTCTGATTTATTTTTGTTTGGTCACAGTTTTTCTTTTTTTTTTTTTTGAAACCATTTTCTTCATTCATGATACCATGTGGATAGTACTGTATCTGAGTCCAAAATACCTTTATTTTGTCCAGAATTCTAGAACCTGAATTTCCTTAAAGCCCCCCTATTGATTTTAATTTGCTGCTACATTTGGGAACCAGTTGTAAATCCTCTGACCCATAGCATAGTTACAAATCTCAGATACTAACACCCTACCTAAGAATAATTACCTAGTCTACTCTCCTCTTTCCTTCTCATGTAAACTGCTATTGGTAGTCCATTAAAGGCTGAAAATTGAAGTCCAATGAACAACTATACCTTTCTTAGGCATGTGTTTAATGTTGCTTGGATTGCAAATTATCTCTGAAAATGTGTTAATCTTGTTACTATAACTGTATGATGAAACTCTTGAGAACAGGGATTGTGCCCTCCCACTGTGGCTCGTATGGTGGCTTATTAAGAGTGTGGTTCCTCGGAGTTTAGAAAATTTGTGTGGAAATGTATTGAGTAAATCTTCTTCGCTTATCACATTGCTGTAGAACAAAAAGATATCTGCTGTCTCCCAGAAAGTGGCCAATTGGAGTGCTCCAGTTATTCTAGTCTCCTTCTTATTCTATTCTCCGAAGTAGTATTTGTACCAGTGGGAACCAGGAGTCCCCATTTTCTTCATGATGACCATATGCCTGTTTAATAATTATCCTTAGGGCAATCTTGAGAGGAAGGTCTTTCCATGTTCAGAGTCAGGTTAAAAATCTTGCCAGTACCACCTTGGAGAGAGCAAAAGGGACTTGGATTGAGCTATCAATGTATGATATTCAATGATGTCTGGAATTCAAGAAGCTGGATCCACTCTTTGTTTTTCATATTCACATTTATGATTATGATGTTTTAAATAACTACTTTTGATGTTATAATTATATAAGCAATAACTAAAGAAGATCATCCTGAAAAGATTCTAAACCTTATGGGGATGACTAAAGACCTAATTTCCAACAAGTTTGCAATCTCCCTTCAATTAACTACTGTGACCAGTGGGTGTACTTCCTTCTGTCCCCTAAGACTTTGGGCAGGTTACTTAGCTGCCCCAAGTTTAAGTTCCCACAGGTAAAATGTAGACACTGTGTTCTGTATCCATAAATGAGATAACTAACTGACATATACAAGTGGTCTGAAAAGTTCATAAAAATGTAAATGTATTATAATATGGGTTGATATTAATAATAACAACTATATATATGAGATAAAGTTAAATATATGTACAGTGATTAAAATAATTATTAAACTATTAAAATTCAAAAAATAAATTGGGACATTATAGCAAGAATTTTTGGAATCCAATGTCACAGAATATATATGACTGTTCAAAACATAGTACTCAGTGATTAATCATCTTTTGTTTTTCTTTTTGGGGGTGCAAAGGGAGAGGGAGAGAGACAATCTTAAGCAGGCTCCATGCCCAGCATGGAGCCTGACATGGGGCTCAATCTCACAATTCTGAGATCATGACCTAAACCAAAATCCAGAGTCAGACACTTAACTGACTGAGCCACCTACGTGCCCCTAATTACCTTTTTAATTTTCTTTTATAAAAAAATCTTATTAATACATTTATGTAGTATCCAGTTTTTGATTTTTGGGAAAGGACTAGGACTGGACCTAAGACAAGAGCATAAGTTTTGTATATATGTTTTGTATTAGTTTACTAGGGCTGTATATTAGTCTGCTCAGGCTGCCATTATAACACACAATGGACTAGGTGGCTTAAACAACAGAAATTCATTTCTCACATTTCTGTAGGCTGGGACATCCAAGATAAAGGTACTAGCAAGGTAGGTTAATTCTGAGGACTCTTCTCTTGGCTTGTACGTGGCAACCATCATGCTTTGTGCTAACATGACCTCTTTCTGTGTGCTCAGAGAGACAAAGCAAGAGAGAACTCTTTGATGTCTCTTCTTATAAGGACATTAATACTGTCAGATCAGGACTCCATCGTCATGATCTCATTTAATCCTAACTGCTTCTTTAGAGGAACCATCACCAAATACAGCCACCTTGGGGATTAGGGCTGAAATATTTGAATTTTGAGGGGGCATAAACATTCAGTCCACAACAGGCTGCTATTACAATTATCAGAGACTGGGTGGCTTAAACAACATAAATAGGCTAGAAGTCTGGAAATCAAGTTATTAGTAGGATTGGCTTTCAAGTTCTCTCTCTCTTTAGCTTGTAGATGGTTGTCTTCTCCCAGAATCTTCACACTGGGTCTTCTTTTTGGATGTGTCTGTGTTTAATTTTCTTTTCTTATAAAGATACCATTTACATTGGATTAGTCATAGGGTTAGGGACAACAGTACTGACCTCATTTTAACTTAACTACCTCTTTAAAGACCATATTTCCAAATACAGTCACATTCTGAGATTCTAGGAGTTAGGACTTCAACATGTTAATGGGGGTGGAGTACAATTAAGCCCATATAATGTAGGAAGCACCCAAGATTTAGAAAGTGCCTTTTTAAAAAAATTTTATTTATTTATTTGTCAGAGAGACAGAGCAAGCACAGGCAGACAGAGTGGCAGGCAGAGGCAGAGGGAGAAGCAGGCCAAGGAGCCTGATGTGGGACTCGATCCCAGGATGCCGGGATCATGACCTGAGCCGAAGGCAGCTGCTTAACCAACTGAGCCACTCAGGCGTCCCTAGAAAGTGCCTTTTAAAAAAAGATTTATTTATTTATATGAGAGAGAGAGAAAGAGTGAGAAAGAGAAAGAGAGAGAGAGTCTTAAGCAGACTCCTCACTGAGCACAGAGCCTGATGCAGGGCTAGATGCCAGCTAGATCTTGCGACCCTGACTGAGATCATGACCTGAGCGGAAACCTAGAGCTGGCCGCTTAACCTTACTCTGCCACAGAGGAGCCTCAAAAAGTGCTTCTAATATCTAGAGAAGCTTATGATTTATGCCAATCAACAAATACTCAATTGATACATTACCCCAAAATGACTATTATCGATTTATTTATAAACTAGGTCTCCAAAGGACAGCCATTTGATTAGTGAGCTCATGCTCCAACATTTACTTTAATGTAATAAAATACATTCTTTAAAAAATATCCATAGTAAATCTATGATCCTCCTTTATAAAAGAGCATGTCTTTTAGTGCCCAACTAACCCTAGTGTGTACAGAGATTTTGGAATAAAATTTTCAAAGTATTGTTCAATAATTTACACTAATCGCTAATTCACATGGCTGTCCCTCTTCTGTTAGTTTAAATAAGTGAAGATATTTTAAATTCCATCTTCCACTCCCAACAAAGAAGCTTTGCCTGCCCTTGTGTGCATTCATTCAGTCAGCGAGAAGTAAAACTGACTGGCAGCTTTCTAGCCTTTTTTTGTATGCAGAGCCGCCTGCATGAGGCCAGTATTATTAAGGTTGAGTTTTGACATTTCAAAGAAACATTGGAAGATTCTGACCTCTTCTCCTGGAATTTGAAAGAGAAAGGTACTGATGAGTCTCTAGTCACCTTAGCACGATTCTACTCCCCCCCACTAACTAGAGAAAATTTTGGTTATGTGTCTTTTAATACAAGATTTACTTCCTTTTCTAATTAACTGTCAAGAATAAACAAAAATAGTCTCTTCGATTTTTGCTCTCACAGGTAGGTTTTCTAGCCGGAGGAGAGACTTCACGGGCAAGGTCTCTGCTACTCACCTCTCACCATCATCACCCACAATTAAGACTCATTAAGATTTTCCTCACTTCCATCTTCCAAGGACAAAACTAATGCCAGCTATTATCATTTGTCTTATTCCAATAAGGAAACCCGGCAGGGGGGTTTATGCTGAGAATTTCAGAATTTTCTTTAAAATCACAGGGCTGAGAAATAATGAGCTCTTAACTTAATTTTCCTTATCTTTGTGTGTATGTGTATAATGCTCATTCTCCCAACATTTTATATCCTTTTAGGCAAAGTTCAATTACTTTCCAGTGTGGGCTGGTATAGTTTTATTTTTCCACCAGTATTGGGGCAAATGTGTTGCTACTTCTCAGAGACCTTCAAATCGCCAGCCTCATGTGTAGGAATATCAGTGAGACTGTATGTTCAAGCACGCATGTATGTATAGTATTATGTGAGTTTGTATATTCACACACCCTAAGTTCACTACAAACTAAATCTTTATCAGCCACCAGCTAAAATTAGTGAGAATAGGTGCTTTAAGACATTGTGTCAGCTCTTGTGAGGATCTGACATCATAATTAACTCAATCTTATCTCATTAGAAAGGCAATAAAACTTTCTAAAGTTTTATCCTATTTACTTCCAGTGGATTGTACTGTTAACCTGGGAAGATGAACTCTATGCAGAGTACCTCTTTTACAGCTCTTTTAAAATATAAAACATAAAGATATACCAACATGCAAACATCTATAGCCACACACACAAATTCCTGCCTACAAAAACTATGTTGAATTCCTCCCTGCCTCCTATCAGGGAGGTTCTATTAAGTAACTTTTTCAGTATTATTCTCCTACTCAAGAAACCTGAATAACTCTTCAATGCTTATAGAAGTCTTTGCAATCAAGAGCTAATTTTTATAGCACTGAATCACTGAAATATCTCCATGACTGTGGACAGGATTTCTGAAAATAATGTCTATAAGTTACACATGCACCCATTATCCATACAGTGCCCACCACCTCAGAAATATGTGGTAAAACACAGAAACGTAATTAAAGGAAAGAAGGAGATGCAGAATCTGGCATTCTTTAGGGATGAATCAAGATCATGCCTTGAGGTCTGTTGGTCTACTTATCAGGAATTCCTAACTTGCAAGATTTTTAAGCATAACATTTACAGTCCTCCATAATTTAATGCTTCCATATGTCTCCATGCTATTTACCCCCACTGCTCCCAATACATACCCTATCAACCCATAACTCCAGGGGAGCAGGAACCCTCTTGTGTCACCCACTAGTTTTTCCCGTACCCATTTCTTCATATGCTAAACTCTCTCATCTCTCTTCTCTTTCCTCTTAATTCAATCCTTCTCAGTCTTTCAGTGG
Organism: Mellivora capensis; assembly: GCA_004024625.1. Taxonomy (NCBI): domain Eukaryota; kingdom Metazoa; phylum Chordata; class Mammalia; order Carnivora; family Mustelidae; genus Mellivora; species Mellivora capensis. Next base: position 8,923 of record PISX010028016.1, read on the forward strand.
AACCAGGCTTCTTCAGAGGCGCTTCACGGTCTCACGTAGGATTACTGGGAACAGGAAGAAGGATTCGTGAGGAGGAAGTGAAACCCTGGGCTCTCAGACCTTATCCTTTACTTCAACAAGAGATGATCTATGTAGGTTGGAAAATAGGAATGTAGTCTAAATAAAATTTGAAGAACCACTGCTATAAAACTCATTTCAAATGAGCCCACAAAAACACCTTCCTCCTGTAGGTCCTTATACAACTTTCTACAATTATGTGGCACTTACATTTTTATTTATATGGTTATATCTGCATATGTTTTCCTCTCTGAATTGAAATGCAGGTTTTTTTTAATGCCACTTGTATTATTTGATAATGGCACATTACAATGGATTTTAAAGACCTGTCCACACTCAGTGCAACAGTTTGGATGTCTATAGCATTCAGGCTGCTCAAGTACTACACAAGAAATCTGTGCTTTCACACTTTCTGCTCTATCCTTGCCTTTGTTGTGAAGTCAATCAATCTCTTAACAAGCCATTAGTCTCACTTTAATTAATTACTGAACCTGTAAAATAGTCCTCTTGTTGGGAAAACTATATTTATGTGAGTGAAACAATTGAATAGCAATGCAAGATCTCATTTACGAAAAATGGAAGAGAAGGTTAGGAAATAGCTTACAAAAAAGAAAGAACTAAATCATACATGTTTAGTGCTATGGCATTTGCAAAATGTTTTCATGCTATCGCATTAATCAACTCCACAACCATTTCAGTGAGACACTATTATCCCCATGTAAAGTTAAAAAAATTACTTATCAGAGAGGTGAAGACTCTTGTCCAAGGTCATACAACACTAAGGAATGATCTAAACATAAATCATAATTTTAAAATCTCCAATTCCTCACTATAAATGTGCTGAGCAGTCAGAACAAAAACACCATAGTAGGGAATGGTTTCTGAGTTGGACCAGATGATAGACCATTAAAATAAATGAAATCAATTGGGGAAAATCTTAAAAGAATCCTTAATTCTAGTATTCTGCAAGTTTATTTGCAAGAGCTTTTCTGTGGAGATGTTAACATACTGACCCCAACACATGCACACGTAGTTCTTTCTTTCACTAAGTTAGAATGCTATAAAACATGGACTTTTCTTCATCTCTCTGCTTTCCACTCCTTCTTTGCTATTCCCCTCTCATTTTAGAAGAAGACGTGGCCCATTCATCATTTTTGCTGACTCCCCCTTTTTAACATATATTCTTCGTGTTATCTCAGTGTTTCACTGGAACTTCACTTTGTTAATTATTCCTTCCTCATACTTAACACTTTTCTCTCCCCCATCCCTTCCTTCTTTAGATTATACAAATCTTTATACAATAAAAAGCCTCAACCCTTTTTGCTCCTCAAAATACCATTTGATCTCTATTTCTTTTTATAATCTAAATTCTAAAAATATCCTTCTTTTTCAGCATCCATTCCCTCATCATAAACTACTCACTGGTTCCCTTGAAATCTAATGCTTGTTCTCCTCATTTCACAGAAATAACTAGCTGAGCATATACTTATGGTCAATAACAAATACATTTCTCAATATTCTTAGTGTATACAATAGATCTCATTTTTTACTCTGCTATTGGTTTTTCAGATTTTGACTCAGGTTATAGCTCCAAACTGAGGGACATATAAAGTTCTAGCAATATAATAAAAAATGATTTCAGTATAATTATTTGAATATAACTTCATGAAGATATTAACTTCATAGCAAATTGTGATAGTACCTAGTAAAATTAAGGATGTGCATGACATGTTAGGCAGTAATTTCATTTCTACCTTCTACCCTAGAGATATGCCATACATATGCTGCCAGGGGTATGCATTAACAACCATCAAAAGCACCAATTGTTAAAATCATTAAAAGCACCAATGTCTATCAACAGTAAAATGGATATATAAATTATATACAAAATAGAATACAAACATGGAAGTAGAAAAGATGAAAATATTCCTACTACAATTAGCAATTATTTAGTCCTAGCCGTTCTGTAACCAATTGGTTTTATCTGTAGTTTCTTTTTCTTTTTTTTTTTAAGATTTTATTTATTTATTTGACAGACAAAGATCACAAGTAGGCAGAGAGGCAGGCAGAGAGAGAGGAGGAAGCAGGCTCCCTGCCGAGCAGAAAGCCCCAATGCGGGGCTTGATCCCAGGACCCTGGGATCGTGACCTGAGCCGAAGGCAGAGGCTTTAACTCACTGAGCCACCCAGGTGCCCCTGTAGTTTCTTTTTTATTAAGTTTTATTGTGATGTAGTTCATATACCATAAAATCCACCCATTTAAAATATACAATTCAATGATTTTTAGTATGTTCAAAGAATTATGTAACTATCATAATTTTAGATTCTTTTTATCACCAAAAGATATGCTGTACCCTTTAGTAATCATGCCCCCTTCCAACCCAAGTTTCAACAGTCCTAGGTAACCATTAATCTACTTCCTATCTATATAAATTGGTTTATTCTGTATATTTTCATAAAGAGGGAATCATACAATAGGTAGTCTTTTGTGGCTGGCTTCTTTCACTTATCATAATGTTTTAAAGATTTATCCAAGTTGTAGCATGTATTGGTTATACAAATAATATTCAGCTGTATTGATATACCATATTTTATTTATCAGTGCATAACTTGGTGAACATCTGAGTTATTTACAACTTTAGGCTGCTATAAATAATGCTTCTATAAATATTTGTGTACAAATTTTTATGTGGACATGTTTTCATTTCTATTTTATTTCTCATATACATCTAGGAATATAACTGATGGGTCATGGTCATATGATAATTCTATATTTATCTTTTCAAGGAACTGTTGGACTGTTTTCCGAAGTGGCTGTACCATTTTACATTTCAACCTTAAGTATATGAGAATTTCAAATTTTCTGTGTCCATGATGATATTTATTACCATCTTTTTGAGAGGAGAGAGAAGTGGAGACTGGACTGGGGGTGGGGAGTGATAGTCGGAGAAACTGAGAGAGGGTATTCTCAAGGATTTGAAATCTGAAGACTCTGGGAAAAGCTACCTTCAACATACCTTCCTTCTCCTCCATCCTAACTCTGAACTTTCTCTTGAGCCACCAATAACTGGAAACTTTTGCAACTTGGGATTAAGTAACCTTGGACTGTATTCAGGTCCCAGCTGAGGGAACTGATGTAGGGTTATCTATACTTGGAGAATACATGGAACAGAGATTTAAAAGCAACAGATCCTGAGAAGAAATAGGTCTCCAGAGATCTGTGGGCCTTCGTGGATGGGCTTCCAATAGGAATCTCTCAGCGTAAGGGGACTGAGCCCTTGAGGTAAGAAAACACGAAGAGATCTGACAGCAGAGGTGTCGTCCTGGTATCTTAACAGAAGATGGGCAGATTTCTGATTACATAGCCAAACTAAGGTGACAACAATGCTTGTGCCTTCCAGAATTTTCAGGATTCAAGAGAGTTACAGAACTAAAAATAGTAGATATAAACCTCAGTATACAAACCAAATAAAATATCCTCATCTCCTCTCAGAGAGAATACAGGATATAGAAAGAGGAAGATAAGGCAGAAATTCAAATAAATACCAATGGAAATAAACTTATCATATGAGTCAAATAAAATGCAAATTAAAAAATAAGGTTCATAAAGGTTCCAAGTGCTACACAAAAATATGTTTCCAGAGCTAAAATATGATTTTTCAGGGGCACCTGGGTGGTTCAGTTCATTAAGTGCCTGCCTTCAGCTCCAGTCATAATCTCAGGGTCCTGGGATCTAGCCCCATCAGACTCCCTGCTTAGCAGAGTTCCTGCTTCTCCCTATCCCTCTGACCCCTGCCTCCCTGCTTGTGCGCTCCCTCTCTGTGTCTCAAATAAATAAATATAATCTTTAAAAAAATTAAAAATTATGATTTTTCAACTAAATAATCCATTATGTGAATTGAAAGAAAGGATGGCCATTATTAAGACCTCAATTAATGACCTATATGATGATAAGAAATACATCAAAACTCAGAGAAAAAGGAGACAACTATTATGAAAGAACAGATAAAGAAACGTGAGGCATATTGTTCAAATGGTAGTTTTAAAGAGAGAAACAGTGAGTTTTAGGAAAGTAGTAATAATTAAAGAAATAGTAGAAGAAAAATTTCCTAAACTGAAGAATGTATTAAGCATTGGGCAGGCTCACAAAGTTTCAATCTAAAGTTATGAGAAAAAAGAAACCAACAAAAAATAAATAAAACACTCAGGTATATCTTATACAATTCTTCAACCATTCTAATAATAACAAGAAAAATCTTATAAACTCATAGGTAAAATAACATGTTATTTACAAAGGAAAAATAAATAAGACTACCATTGGACTTCTCATCTGTAACACTGAGACATGGAACACAGTGCAATTATCATCTACAGATGAAATTAAAAACCCAGTAAATAGGTTAAAGTACAGATTAATAAATTGTGTTAAAACAGAATTTGTAAACTAAAAGTTGAAACCAAGAGAATTACTTAGAATGGAGCATACAGAGATAAAGACATAAAGAGCAACGCAGAAATTTTAGGGCAAAAAGAATTATGAACTTCATTACATAAGAATAAAAGAAATAATTTATCAGGAAACCTAAAAATAAGCTTCAGATTACATAGTGCAAAAATGGCAAAGATTGATAAAACTTTAAACATTGTCAAACCATAACCACACTGAGTTTAACATATACTTCCCAGAAATAAGAACAATTAGAAAAAATACAAATACATGAAATGATTAAATAAAATATGATTTTATGGATACTACAACCAAACAAAACTATTTCTCTTTCTCTATATCTAAGTATCTACATATTTGTCTACTCATGTATCTATCTACATATACAAACAAATACATGCACAACTATATATATATATATTTATACATAATTATTTGGTTTTATACATGTATATGTATTTAATTTCAATCATGTATGGAACATTTACAAAAATAGAAACAGACTTCTCAACAAGTGCCTAATGATCATTAACATACAAACTATATTTTCTGGGACATGATGAATTCAAATTGTGAGTGAACAAAACAAAGAGCTAAAAATTCCATTCATGAATTTAAGCCTCTCCCTAAATAAGCCATAAATCAAAAATATCATACTGATAATTAGAAAATAACCTTAATGGAATGATTATATATATATACACATACACACACACATATATATATATATATATATATATATATATATATATACTAGATGAATATCTAAAAGAGATGCCAGAATAAATATTTGTAGCCTTAAAGATAAAAATGGAAAATTAATGGTAGATGCTTTTGACTACAGAATTAGGAAAAAAAATAGTAAATTCAAAGAAAGAAGAGAGTGAATAATGGAGATAAGAGTAGAAAGTAATAAAGTATAAAACAAAGATAAAATATAAAGGACCAACAAAACAACAGATTTATAAACAAAGAAATAAGCCTTATAGAGCTTAATAAATTAGGAAAAACCTCTGCAATATTCACTCAAAAAAAAGAGGAAAAATAAGGAATTTTATTTATTTTATTTTTTTAAAGATTTTATTTATTTATTTGAGAGAGAAAGACCATGAGAGGAAAGAGGTCAGTTGGTGAAGCAGACTCCCTGCTGAGCAGGGATTCTGATGTGGGACTCAATCCCGGAACTCCAGGATCAGGACCTGAGCTGAAGGCAGTAGCTTAACCAATTGAGCCACCCAGGCACTCCAAATAAGTAATTTTATGAACAAAAAGAAAATGTATGTGGAGCTGCTACATAACCCCCCCAATCAACGTTGTACTTTTTTTTAACAATAAACTGAAAACTTAGATGAAATGGTCAGTTTTCCCAAAATGGTATACATTGCCAAAGCTGACTCATAAAAACAGAAAACCTGAAATTATCAAGGCTATATTAGGTCTATATATTATGTTCCCCATACCACCAGTCCCAGATGGTTTTCCTGGTGCATTTTTACAATTCTTCAAAGAATACTCCATCAATTCTTCAAAGAATACTTTGAATTTCTTACAATTTGTAAATTCTTACATTTCTTCAAAGAATACTCCATTCATCCATAATTCATTCACATTTTTTTCTCAGGTGATAGAAAGATACGGATCATTGCCACCTCCATTTCTGATCTGGGAAAACCTTGATAACACATCCAGAATAAATCACAACACAAAGCAAAATTTTAAAATAGTCTCAAATTCTTAAATAGTCACAAACTGTATCCAGAAATGTAAGAACAATTCATTACCAGGTTGAGTTTGTTCTAGAAATGTTATGAGGGTTGAACATTAGAAATTCTCTTAAAATAACCCATAGCATTAACAAATTAAAAGTGAAAATAATATGCTCATATTAACTGATCTTAATAAATGGAGAAAAAGCATCAATAAAATTCAACACTCACTCATAGCAAAACCTCTCAGCGAACTAAGACTACAAGGAGACTTCTTTAGCTGGGCACTCTAAGAAACCACAGTAACTATCACCTTTAGTAATGAAATAACAAAAAAATTCTCTTAAAAATTTGGAACATTGAAATATAATGTTTAATAGTGCTTTTCTCCCCTTACATTGTTCTGAATTTTCTACAAGATGTAATTAAATAAGAGATAGAACAATTCATAAGGAAGAAACAAATTATCATAGATCATATATAAAGAACGCAGTATTAACCTTTGGTATTCTAGTTTTCTGCTATGCTGTGCTATTTTTAAGTATTAAGCAACAGGCAATTTTAGTATAATGTTAAATATTTCATGAAATTCAGGGTATGAATTCTTTAGATATTGAAATACACTCAGGTATTCAGAAGATTGAAATTTTGAATCAAACAAAGAAATACTCAAGGCTCTGACCAAAAATCATCCTTTTTTAAAACAATTTAAAGCTTTAAAAACATTTCATATATCATTGCTACACATGGTCATTCATCTGAACGGTCTCTCAGATCTGGCTGACCTCTGTCTTGAACCTTGTAAAGAAACCTTATAGAGGCCCCTGCTCTTTGGGTACCTTTGTTTGTCTCTAGCACATATGCAATATGTGTACTTGGCTCTCCCTGTTCTTGGGTTCCACAGACATCTTTCTTATCTCTGCCTTTCTCTGTCACTCACCCTACATTCTTTCCCTTGTTTCTTGCTGATACTATTTGTTTATGCCTTTAAAGCTCAAAAGGGTTAGGCATTGTGGATACACAACTTAGAAAGACTTCCAGGTTTCTATTCATGCATATTTCCTTCCTGAAGGAAAATGGCAGAACTGACAGATGGATTGAATCACTTGAATGGCAGGGGGTAAATCAGGGTGGATATAGATTAATAGTTCAAATTACTGTCAAGGCATAGAAGACCTTTTTGTAGTCCTTCAGAGCCCGTGGTCTGCACAATTTCAAAGTATGGTGACCAACTTCCAATTGTTCATCTGATATTTGTGTCTCTGAGTGAGGGCTACTCTAGACCCTAGAAAGGTCATGATGTCTCTGCCTAAAGCCCAGAAATGCTGGCAAATTAACTCCATCCCAATCTAGGAGCCTTCAATGACTCTTGAGAGGTGGTAACAAATTGACTCCAAAACAAAAACATCAACATTTCCCAAAGGATTTAAATGAGACTGAGTCTCATAATGTGTGCAAGATGTCCAGGACACAATTCAGAACTACTTGGCTTATGGAGAACTATGACAATCTTAACTCTTCTGGGAAAAAATGTATAACAGAAGCCCATGTGAGAGTGATATCAGCAATATAGCAGAATAGGAGGTTCCAACACTAGTCCCCCACAAAAACACTGATTTGACAATTATCTGTGGACAACCATACTTTCACAAGGGCTCTGGAATCCAGGTGAGAAATTATAGCATCTGGATGGAGCACTGTGTGTTCATAAGACACATAAGAGAAGACATACTGAAAGGACAATTTCAACTTACCCGTATTACCCTTCCCCCAGGACCATGAAGCATGGTGCCTAGACTTATGCCCTTGGCCCAGGAATTCTTTGGTGGGGAAAGGGAGTAGACTGAGAGCCCAAGTAAACTGAGTGTCCAAGTTCAAGTATCAGCCCCAGTAAATTTTGTTTCAGCCATTCTAGTGAATGTGTAGCAATGTCTCATCATGGGTTTAATTTGTATTTCTCTAAAAGACTAATAATACTGAACACCTTTTATGTCTTTATTTTCCATTCATATATCTTTTTGGTGAATTGTCTTCTCACATTTTTAGTCCATTTATAATTGTGTTATTTGTTTTCTTATATGAGTTTGGGAGTTATTTATATACTCGATACAAATCCTCTATCAGATATGTGATTAGCAAATATTTTCTCACAGTTGGTAGCAAGTCTTTTTTTTTAACATCTTTATTGAGGTATCATTTACATACCATGAAATTTATCAATTTTAAGTTTACAATTTAATGATTTTTTAACAAATTTCCAGAGTTGGGCAGCCATGGGTTGCTCATCCTTTTTTAAATCTTATGCATGGACACTGGCAACCAGTTTTAGTCTTGATTCCTATGACTAAGCTTGTACTTTGAACTCTAATTTCAGCACCCAGGATCCTGTTTTAACTATTCAGTGGCACAGTTCCTCCGTGCTTGGTGTGATGGTCATATCTGCTAGGCACTGCTGTGACTGAACTTATAGCATCTGCATTACCTTCCTTGAGCCTTGCTTGAGTCACCAGAGGCTTTCCACCCACTATCAGGATATGAGCACCTTATCCATGTGACTTGCTTGTCCAGTTTCCTGTATCTTGGAGTTTCCATGTCCTCTCCACAGTTCCTCTATCTTTCTGGTCTAGAGAATTCCATTGCTCACTCAGTCTGGCAAGTCACAAAAGTTCTAATTTTGACCTTCCTTTGGTGTCTTCCATAGCTCTTAGAAGACGAGATGTAACGTGGTCCTAAATATAAAACTTGTTGTTGGGTATTATTTTTAAACTCTTGACATTCTTCCTCTCTTTCTCTTATGTCTTTAAAACACTTCAAAAAGACCTGCAAAATTCAGAGATCCCATCTTCTTCTTTAAGCAGTCCTGTGTTTCAGAGTCATTTCCAGGGTATATGAGTCCTAAAAACTAGAAGTATGAATGCCAAAGAATGCATGATGGAAAGATGTTTATGCAATCCAGGGTAAGGGCTTTGTAGCTCAAAATGATGTCCTCAAATCCCACTGGAAAACAACAACAACAACAAAAACACTACTACTCTGACCCTGAAGCAACAATTTTCTCTCCAACATGAAGAGTTCTGTGACTAGAACTGTCCTGATTTGCTGCAAATACCTTTTTCAAAGGATTTTGGTGTGCCTCATATTTAAGCATTATTCATGTTAGCAGAGAAATTAAATTCCTTAAATCCTATTTAAGGCTGGGAATGGGGGGGAGAGGAGGGGATTTACCCACTGATGCTAAAGTAGAAAACAGAGAGCATGACTTGCAGCTGTTCAGCTCTGTCTTAAACAAGAAAACAAACCTCCTAACCAGCCACCACCAAACACCTTTCACTTGGTTCCCATGGCAACACCTCTATCCTCTGGTGCCCACAAAGTCTCTAATGCCTCCGACTAGTTGGATTCATTGGCACCTGGTCCCCTTGCCAGCTCTTGTCAAAACTTATTAGAATGAGAATCTTTTCTGATAGGGCTAGTGGGAGAAGAAAGCAAACACATTTAGTTCACTGGAGATCTCTTTCAACTCCCAGTCAGGCTAGCATCTTCCTAAGGCTTTCTAAGGAGGACAGTACTCGCCTGGGCTCACTGTGTCCTGCCCGCAGACATGCACACACTGAAGAAGTGACCTAGCAGGGTGTGCCCCTCTGAAAGGCTGTCTTTTCTCAAGGCCTTTGTTCTAGTCTCTGATACCCACGTCTGATGCTTTGCAAGGGAAGGAAAGAGTTAGTCCAAGGAGCAGGTATTCTGATCCTTCAGGTAACATCAACCAATGGGAACAGTTGCTTGTGATGTAATGCTCTTAACTCCCCCAGCTTGAGGACTTAAGGGTGGGGATTTGTGGGGGTTTGAATTTTCTCTGGCCTATATTGAACTAGATTTTTCTCTCCAGCTATTTATGTTCTGTCACTTAAGTTCAGGTTTTCTTGAGAATGCAAGGATGCTGCTTTAAAGACAGGATTCCTAGCAAAGCCAGACAAGCCGGATGAAACAGCAAGTGTGACAGCAAACTTCTGTGTATAATCCCGTGTTGTGGTTTTGTGTAGCTTCCTGAGAGAGTTTCAAGTGATGCATTCCCTCACTCAACCTAAGCTGACCTCGAATTTGAAGCAGCATAGATTCCTTGACACTTCTTCATCCCCTCATCTCTTCAATTCAGTCCATGATTCCCTATTAAAAATCCCCAGGGTTAACAGGGAACCACGTGATCTTAGAGTTCTAGGGTGACCAAAATTCCCAGTTTGCTCTGGACTGATGGGTTTTCAGAAGCCTTTCCAATACTTAAAACCAGGAAAGTTCCAGACAAACCAGTTTAATTAGCAAAAGCAAAGCCTATGATAAATATTTGGGGAAGAGGGAGTGAAGACATTAGAATAAACTTTACTCAACAGAAAAATTCAGTGTCAAACAGATACATATAGTGTCACTTGAGTCTAATACTCTGATTCCTCTTAAAACTCATGATTTGAAATATATGTTCAATATTGATTCAGTGGAGATGGAAACAAACTCATCATATATACATATATACTGTGTGTGTGTGTGTGTGTGTGTGTGTGAGTGTGTATCTTTTCAAAGGTTTGTAGCTCTTGTGCTTACTATCTTCTTATCTTTTTATTTGTGCTCCACAAAGCAAATTTTTATTTTCAAAAGAAAATTAATAAATGTTGGGGAATTCACTGACTACATCATCGGTGGCAGAGTAGTAGAAGGGGTTTACATTGCATTTTATTGAAAAATAAAATTACATGTTATTTTGTCTAAGTTTCTTCTCTTGTTCTTGCAGCAACTTTGTTTCCTATACTCCTCTTTTCATATTTTTTCAGGACCAGTACCTTCATAAGATTACCACTCCAATTCTCCCTTATTTGGGTGAAACAGTCATCTTTTGCATTACTTCTTTCTTCTAATTTATGTAACCCTACCATCTAAGTATATTTAAGAATGTGGAAAACAGGGCGCCTGGGTGGCTCAGATGGTTAAGAGCCTTCGGCTCAGGTCATGATCCCAGGGTTGGTGGATCGAGTGGCGTCAGGCTCCTTATTCAGCGGGGAGCCTTCTTCTCCCTCTGCCTTTACCTCTCTCCCTGTGTCTATCATGAATAAATAAATAATTTTTAAAAATCTTAAAAAAAAGAATATGGAAAACATTATTTCTAGAATGTAGAATTTTTTTGTAATTAGCAAACAGGATCTGACTGTAGCTAGGACTCAACACTTTTAGAAAAACACCAGGATTATAAGAAAAATATTTTAATTAAGTAAAGGATAACAGTATTTTACTTGACTGAGTACTAGTAAAGACAATTTGTATTTTGATACTCATACAGTTTAACATAAAAACACAGAGATCTGGGTAATGTAACCTGAGTTAACTAACAACATAGTTCAGATTTGTCCTAGTCGTTATCTTTTTCTTATTTTTTTCCACTATCACATTATTTAAAAAATCTTTTTGTTAAGGTATAACTGGCATACATTATATTACTTGATGTATAATTTGTTATTTTCATATATTGCAAAATATTCACCATAGTAAGTCTAGTTAACATCTGTCACCACACATATAGATTTTTTCTTATGATGAGAACTTTTAAGATTTACTTTTTTAGTACCTTTCAAATATGCAGTGCAGTATTATTAACTATAGTTGCCATGTTGTATGTTATACCCCCATGATTTATTTTATAACTGGAAGTTTGTACTTTCTGACCTCTTTCACTCATTTTGTCCTCCCTCTACCCTCTGTCTATGGCACTCACCAATATGTTCTCTGTATTTATGAGTTCGGTTTGTTTGTTTGTTGTATTTTTTTTTAAAGATTCCACATACAAGTGAGATCATACAGTATTCATCATTCTCTGTCTTAGTTCACTTAATATAATACCCTTAAGGTCCATTATGTTGTTACAAATGGCAAGATTTAATTCTTTTTATGGCTTAATAATATACATATATATAATTATATATATTATATAATATATATATAATGTATACCATTTATAATGTATACCATATTTATATATATGGATATATATAAATATTTTATACACACACACACACCCATATTTTCTCTATCCATTATTTATCCATGGACACTTAGGTTATTTCCATATATTTGCTATTGTAAATAATTCTGCAACGAACATGTAGGTGTATATCTTTTCCAGTTAGCATTTTTATTTTCTTCAGATGAATACCCAGAAGTGGAACTGCTGGATAATATGGTAGTTTTTTTTGTTTGTTTGTTTTGTTTTTAGGAACCTCCATATTGTTTTCCAAAATGGCTGGACCAACTTACATTCCCATCAGCAGTGTAGAAGGAAGGAATCCCTTTTCTCCACATTTAGCCAACACATGTTATTTCTTTCTTTTTGATACTAGCCATTCTAACAGGTGTAGGTGATATCTCATTGTGGTTTGGATTTGAATTTCCCTGATTGTTAGTAATGTTGACCAACTTTTCATGTGTCTGTTGGCTATCTGTATGTCTTTTTTGCTATTCAGAACCTCTTCCCAGTTTTTATTGTTATTTTTTTAAGATTTTATTTACTTATTTTTTTTTAATTTTTATTTTTTTATAAACAAGTTTTTATCCCCAGGGGTACATGTCTGTGAATCGCCAGGTTTACACACTTCACAGCACTAACCATAGCACATACCCTCCCCAATGTCCATTACCCCACCCAGCTTTCCCGCCCCCCTCCCCCCAGCAACCCTCAGTTTGTTTTGTGAGACTAAGAGTCACTTATGGTTTGTCTCCCTCACAATCCCATCTTGTTTCTTTCCTTCTTTTTCTGCCCCCTTAGTCCCCCATGTTGCCTCTCCACTTCCTCATATCAGGGATATCATATGATAGTTGTCTTTCTCTGATTGACTTATTTCACTAAGCATGATACCCTCTAGTTCCATCCACGTCGTTGCGAATGGCAAGATTTCATTTCTTTTGATGGCTGCATAGTATTCCATCGTGTATATATACCACAT